>CM073141.1:21124533-21157033 GCA_037039145.1 Fundulus diaphanus | reverse complement strand
GTGCTGACTATTTAAATTGGTTAGAAAGCTCAGCTATGGGATTATTACTGCGGCCTACATACAGCCAAGAGCTAATGCCAAGTTTGCCCTGCAGGAACTATTGTTTCATCAGCAGTCAAACTAAAACTTATCCAGAAGCAGTCATGATCATAGCTGGAGACTTAAATCATGTTGAATTAAAAGCTGTGCTCCCTAAATTCCATAAATTCATAAATTTCCTGACCAGAGACAACAGTATATTAGACCAGGTCTATTGCAACACAGCAGAAGCATACAACGCTGTAGAGGCATACAACTTTGGATTTTTAGATCACATTTCTGTAGACATGATCCCTGCCTACAAACCTCTGATCTGCAGAAACATACCCGTTGGGAGAACCATTCAGGTTTGGACTCAAGAGGCCTACTCAGCCTTCCAGGACTGTTTTGAAAACACAGACTGGAGGACGTTTAAAGAGGGCGCTGACCTAGAGCAATACACATCATCTGTGCTGTCCTATATTACACTTCTGCACTGATGCTGCCCTAGCCATAAAGTCAAGTATGAGGTTTCCTAACCAGAAACCATGGGTAGATGGCACAGTATGGTCCCTGCTAAAGGCCCAGGATGCAGCATGTAAATCAGGCGACAGAGTGGCCTACAGTAGGGCTAGGAGTGCTAGGAGTGAGCTGAAAAAGGGCATACAGAAGGCAATGTACAGGTACAAGCAATGCATTGAGGAACACTTCAACAGCAACAACCCATGTAACAAGCGGATAGGTTCAGGACCATCACAGATTTTGCCGCACCGCCCCTCATCCTGCAGCTGGACCTCACCCTTATGGTACATAGGCATGTCATATGACTTTTCAAAATTAGTACGGCAATAAAGTTGATGGATCCATGAGTACATGTCCTTGCTAATAGTGCTGCTAGTGTTAGCGATGCTTTTAAGACCTATTCTAACAGGATTAGTTTCACCTAGGGACCACAGGCTATTTGCAATAATTACGGTGATTGTCTGTTGTTAATCTTTTGCCAATTAGCCATGTCAGTAATTTTTAAAACAACAATTACCCCACAAATTACCCACTATATTTTTCTGCATTCCAGGTTGCTGTGATAATACTACTAATACATGAGAATAGGCATCCCTGTGATTTTTACAGAAATGGGGGATATGTTATGTGATAAGATGTTTTTGTAGCGAATTTTTATTTGCTTTTGACAAAGAATGGAGGCAGCATTGGAGTGTTTAGAAAACCTTTCGGCCCGTAACAGCAACGGCATCAAAAAGACAAGGCTGAAGAGAAGGAGTGATCAGAACAGATCCAAATGTAGATCACTTCATGCATTGCACTGTATGGTATGAATCATTTTCTACTGCTTGTAGCCTTCTGTCATACCGCTGACTAGCGCTGGCAGTAACACATCACTGAGCAGCTGTAACGCAATACACAGCGTGTCGGGCTCGTAGCTGCGTCAATGGCCACCATCTGGCTTTCTGGTAATTTCACGGTCCTGCCGGCAGGTGGCGCCACATTTGTGGGAACTCTAGACGCAAAAACGACTATCAAAACACTATCAGGACAGACGCTTGGTAGCCTTATTCTATCATGATCAACTAGTTTTTGGTCTATTTTGTATAGGCATATAGTGTGCCTATGCACCTTTAAGGAAGATAAATAACAAGGCTGCAGGCCAAGCATGGTGTCAGGTTGGACGCTAAAATCATGTGCTGACCAACTTGCAGGTTTCTTCTGGACATATTTAACCTCTTACTGCAGCTATTCATGGTCCCTGTCTGCAATCCTCCTTCATTGTGCCCATGCTGGAAAAAGCAACAATTACCTGCCTCAATGATTACCGTCCTGTTGCTCTGACCCCTGAAATCATTAAGTGCTTCAAGAGGATCCTCCTCAAGTTCATCAGCAACGCCATCCCTGCTGGCCTGGACAGTCTGCAGTTTCCCAACAGGGAGAATTGTTCTACAGAAGATGCTGTCTCGGTGAAACTTCACTCGGCTCGGACTCATCTGCAGCATCCCCAGACCTGTGTTAGAATACTATTTGTAGACTTCAGCTCACCCTTCAACACTGTGCTTCTGGACATGTTGGCCCTGAAGCTCCACAACCTATGATTATCTGCACCGCTCTGCTCCTGGACCAGTGACTTCAGTGATCAGTGATCCTCAACACTGGAACACCACAGGGTTGTGTCCTCAGCCTTGCCCTCTTCACTATAGATCAATATATGAAGAAGTTAGAATGAGATGAGAATTTGTGCTCTGGCATTCTCAAACAGCAAGTATTGCACTATGGGTCTCATATCCAAAGATGATGAGACTTACTACAGAAAGGAGTTCCACAATCTGACACAATGGTGCTCCAGGAATAACTATATCCTCAACACCAGCAAGACCAAGGAAGTCACTGTGGAGGAGGGGGTCCATGAAGACTGAACATGCTCCTCTCTGTATACTTGGAAAGGTGGTGGAGCCTGCGGACAGCAAAAGGTTTTTGGGCATTCACATTTCCTCTGAACTCTCCTGGACTGTGAACACCTCCTACCTGGTGAAGGAGGCCCAACAATGGCTATTCTTCTCAGTAAACTGACACAGACTGCTAATAAACTTTTACAGAGGATCTTGTCTCATCAGTGTGGTATGGGATCTGCACTGCAAAGGAGACGAAGGATTTAGGTAGTGCCTGTGTAAATTCTCAGTTATCCTGGTCATCGCAACAGCAAACGGCTTAGTTTGGAGGCAACCAAACTTCATTTCTTGCTGAAAACGTTTCGACTCCTATCCAGGAGTCTGTCGATTCTGGTGGCTCACACATGAGCAACCTGCAGTTGGTGCACTGCTGTTTTTAAAGGACATGGAGGTTCATCCTCATAAGCGCATTCTATTTAAGTAGTAAGGTCAGGATAGGATATTGTGGGATGCCATCTACAAGATCTAGACATAATTTATGCTGCATAAATCCAGAAAAGGGCCAGACATATAGCCACTGATTCCATCTTCCCAGGCAATGAACTGTTTGTCCCACTTCCATCAGATAAACGTTTCAGGAACATTAAATCAGAAACTAAGATTTTAAAACAGCTTTTTTCCCCCCAAAGCTGTGAGGTCTATGGTCCCCAGCTGAGTATCAAATAAACCACCAGCCCAGTTCATAGTCTGTTACATGTCTACAAACATGCTACTGATTCCACAGGTTCTTGATCTGATTGAGAATAATTCACAATGTCTCTCACATGCTAAAGTCTATTTGCACACTATAACTTTCTCAGGACGTGTTTGCTTGGACATCCATGCAAATTGCACAGTTCTTTAACATAAAGATTATAATTTTTGCTAATGACCATTTGCACACTTAACTTTCCTGGGCATGGTTGTCTAATACATTCATGCAATTGCAGCAATTTACATGGTCTGTAAAGTGACTTCTGTCTTTTTGACTCAAACATTTAAATCTCATTAATTGCTAAAAACTATTTGCACGTTTTTATCTTCTCAGGAAGTGTTGAAGGTGCATTCAACTATTTGAACGTTATATCTTCTTTTCTGTTTGTGTGAATCTGTAAATTCTGAGCCGGTGTCTCACCAAATTGTCATTATGGCGACATAATGTCAATAAAGATTCTTGATAAATGTAGCCTTTTCCTTGTATCTCCTAATTATGCACTCTCTTGCATTGGTCTATCACGTAGAATCGTGATCCATTTTACTTTTTGTGACATGAAAAAATTTGGCTTTGTAATTCATCTATTTTCAATCTGTACTATTAAAACAAAAGATATAAATTAAATGTTTTAAAGCAAGGTAATGTCAAATGTGGGCTTTAAAATATATGGCACACTGAAAGCATTACTGTAAAACAGAGAGCAGTGCGATAATCGCTTTATGCTAATTATCCTCTTTTCCCTCTCTTCAAAATGCAAACTGATAAAATGAAATAAAATGAAAATAAAATTTGATTAGTTTCTCACTAGGAGCATTCACAAAAAGGGTTGTGGATTATTTTGAGTCTGTTGAACAACAGTAGGTTTGACTTGGCTATGAATAACTATTAATACGTGCCAAAGCCAATTATTAACAAAGATAACAAAAATATCAAAATTTCCAAGTTGGGACACAACCTGATTATCAGGATTAACAGCTAAACGGCTCTCAGTCTCTGTCAGTTATTATTTTGTGAATACCTACCTGGTGAGGTGTGGCAATATAGATCAATATATGAAGACGTTAGAATGAGATGAGAATTTGTGCTCTGACATTTTCAAACAGCAAGTATTGCACTATGGAGGACCAGGAGAGTCACTGAAAACGAAATACAACCGTTTCTAATTTAACATTTAAATCATACAATTACAAATCTAATTTATAAAGAGTTTCATAATTGCACATTTTGAATTGAATTATTAAAGAGGAATTGTAAATTGTACTTATTAATTCATTATTAAATACTGCAATTTGAAAATGTATTTTCTAATCCAAGTTCTACATGCAAATTTAAAAACAATTCACAAATCTGATTATAAAAACCTTTCCTTAACAAACATTAAAAAAGTTAATTCCTTTTTCCATTTCCATCTTGCATTTTCAAATCCCTGTTGCAAATGCATTTTATTATTACTTTACCCTCTCCTTTTGGCATTTCTGTGACCCTTCTGGGCTCCATTTCAGAAAGAATGGCCGATCTACCCTGACTAGTTCTACCTCACTCTGTCATTCTCAGCCTTTTTGGTTTTAGAACAGGTGATATCAACAAGGTAACTAAACTCAGCAACCCTGAGTAAAGCGTGAGATTGAGGATAAAAGAAGCCCTCATCAATGGAACGCAGATAACGCTATTCACCATACCAACGGCAGGATATAAGAAGTCTGAAAGTGCGCATTTCCCACGAGTGGAATTAGAAATCTTTCACGAAGGCATATGGAAAATATTAAACCATAATTAACAAAAAGAAACAATGCTGTTGCTGCTGAAAAAAGCAAGTTAGCGGCAGACAATTGCTGAAAAGGTCAATGCATGAGTGATATGAGTTATTTGACAGAGAATTAAAGCTGTATTCTCACACCGCACTCATTCAATACCAAAAAAAGGGGGGTGGAGCATTCATTACGAAAGACATTGAAAAGACGTGACAACAAATCAAGATGAAGTATGAATATACAGTTTAATCAAGTAAACTTATAACTTATAATTTAACCTTGAGCGCAGCAAAGCAGCATACGCGTGTCCTACGCTTAGGTTAACTTTTCATTTTAATCAGCGCGAA
Source organism: Fundulus diaphanus (assembly GCA_037039145.1). NCBI lineage: Eukaryota > Metazoa > Chordata > Actinopteri > Cyprinodontiformes > Fundulidae > Fundulus > Fundulus diaphanus. Next base: position 21,151,767 of record CM073141.1, on the reverse strand, counting down.
AATTTACTCTACGCTGTCCAATGCCTAAATTAGATTGAAGTACTCATTTCAGACACGTAAACACTCCGGTTTGGCAGGGAATAAGTTGGAAAACAACATCCTGTGTCAAAGTTAACTTCCGAAAGTATCCCAAAAGTCGAGTGTTAGTTCGGCCACAAGGTGGTAGAAGACACCTTGTTGATGCTGCTGATTGATGGAATGCACTCATTTTTGCTGAGCTCTCTGCCTTTCTTCTCGAAACAGTTCATCAACTAGAGCAGGGGTGGCCAACTCCGGTCCTCGAGAGCCGGTGTCCTGCAACCTTTAGATGTGTCCCTGGTCTGACACACCTGAGTCAAATAATCAGTTAATTAGCAGGACTCTGAAGAACCTGACTGCATACTGAGGAGCTAATTGTGCTATTTGATTCAGGTGTGTGGGGCCAGGGAAACCTCTAAAAGTTTCAGGACACCGGCTCTCGAGGACCGGAGTTGGCCACCCCTGAACTAGAGAAATGAAGGCCAAGGCGCGGCTTCTATTTGGTGCTCTTTCCATGTGGCTATAGTTCTTTTCAGAGCAGAAACACACAGCTGTGGAGCGTACTTTGCAGCGTCTGGTTTTAAAACACGCCCGTAAGCCACGCAGCTTACGTTACGCGCCCGTTGTATGTCCACCTTAAAGCATTAATTAACTATAATCAACATTTAATGATGGGATGGTGTGAGTTATTGAAATAACTGATATGTTCATTCATTTTTTGTCAGAATTTGGCTTCCCCCATCCTTCTAAAAACGAGTCGACACTGATCTTCTTGCAGGTGTATAATTTGTGCCAACCTCACTTTATATTAATCATATAGGTTATATTTATATTTTAAATTGAAATAAAGGTGGCATTATTTAACTGAAGCAATGTGGCGTAGACCTAACAGTGTTTGGGGGGGGGGGGTATATGAATGGAAAATTAGATCTGGAAGTCCCAAAATTTGATACAGAATAAATTATTGCTTTCATTCTGTGTAGTTATTTTATTAACCTTGTGAGTCTCTGACAATGGAACAGCTTTAAACTCTACTACAACCAGGTGAAACAGTACCATTGCTGACAGCGTGACATACAGTTGCCTCAGAGTTTTTGCGTCACCTATGTTAATAAAAAGCTGCCATTGGCATAAAAACGAAGAGCAGCACGAAGAAATTGTTCAGAACTGAGACTCGTTATAGGGGCGATTGGTGGGCAGAGAATATTGAGATAAATCAGACTGCAGTCAATCCAAGGGTGGCTGTCTGACCAATGAGAGAGGTGGTTACATCCTAGTAGCAACTGTGTTTGGTTTAACTTGGTTTTCACTGTGCTCGGGGACCATGGTTGAGGAATTGGGAATGAGGTCAAATTAGCTCTAAAACTAAGTATAATAGTTGGTTTATGTTTACACAATGAGAAAAAGACTTTATAATTTTATATAATCCAAACAAATACCAACAGGTCTCAGACATGAAGCCATAGAGAATTTAAACCAAGAGCATTAGATGAAAAAAAAGTGTGGCTAACAAAATTGCGCACGATTTAAAGAAAGGTAAGAAAGTTTTAAGTGAAATATGTACAAATGTGTTGCACTTGAGTAGATTATTATGCATTAATCTCATCTTAAAAACAAAATTTAAGCTTCTGTGAAGGGTCACTTGGCCTAGTTATTACAGAGACTTTGCCAAGAATCTCTGAACAAAATATGATGTTTCATGAAAAAAACATTTAAAAATATAACCCTAAAAGGATGAAAAATTAAGAATCCCACCACTCATTGGTACACTAAGATCTCATACTTTTGTCAGCATTTACCTTCACAAGCTAGTACATAAAAATCTGAGATGAAAAAAGAAAATGAAGCTGGAGCTCAAGCTTGAGGAGTATGTTTTGATATTCACAGTTTCTAGAAAATTGAATTAACTCTTGGTCACCCAACTGCCAAACCATTTTGAACAGAAGCCAAAACAGCTTGACATGAACATAAATACTCATTGGGAAAAAAAAATTACAACATAATTGAAGCAATTAAAAGTCCTCAAACCAGAAGTGAGTACATGTTCTAATCTTAAGCATGGATAGGCTTTTTTTCTTGGCACACAGTGGAAAATGTATACATGAGGCCAAAAACCTGCATAACTCTGTCCTCTCTTTATTCATGCATTTTTTTTAAATCCATGTTTTTAAGCACATTTTTTGAAAGCAGAAACTGTAATTCTACATTAATGACTCTTTGACAAAGTGAGTTGTTTTGCTCAGACCAAAGCAATAACCAATCACATATGATTATTTATTCAGAGTGTACTTGTTTATTAAATATTTAACACACTGGGTTTGTGTACTGGAGCCACAGAAATTAAGATACAAGTGTGAGGAGTTCATGTTACTAGGTGTGTGTTAATGAACAGTTTGAGGACTAACTTTTTTTGGCGTATGAATAAATCATTAAAATACAAAATGATGATTTTAAGTTTCTCAACCAATCACCTTTAAAAGGTGCCTAGTCACGTACTGTGACCATAAAAAAAACATGTATTCAACCTTAAATAGGACAATAGACGTCCTGAAACTCTTTTGCACCAGGCGCGCTCAGCAGACACTGTTGTCTAAGAGTCAGCAGACCGTCCTAAAATGCCTCACAGTAAAGTTACAGCTCAGCATGATCGAAGACAAACCAGATCTCAAGGTAAGGGTTTCTTAACCTCTTTCTTTTCACACCTCTGGTGGGTGCTGCTGACTCGCTCGGCTCCATTGCTTCTCCTTGTTTAGTTATTGCGCGCATGCGCACATTTTTGTACTTCCGGTCATACGGTCTTGTTAGTGAGCAAGTAAGTACGTAAAACTGCACCCCTCTCACAAAGTGCTTTACAACAGAAGATAAAAACGCAGACAAAATTAAACAAAAGCAGATGTAAAAAGATACATTTTTAGCTGGCCTTTAAAATAAACCACTGAGTCTGCTGATCTCAGAGGAAGGGAGTTCCAGAGTCTTGGAGCAACAGAAGAAAAATATCTATCTCCTTTAGTTTTGAGTTTACTATGGAAGACAATCAGCAGTTCTTGATCACTGGACTCAGAGCCCTAATGGAGGTGTAAGGATTTAATAGCTCAGCGATGTACACTGGTGTCTGTCCATGCAGAGCTCTCAAAGTCAAAACTAAGATTTTGAAACGCACTCTATAATAAACCAAGAGCCAATGAAGTTACATAAGAAGTGGAGTAACATGACAAAATGTAGAAGATCTTGTCACGAGCCTAGCTGTAGCATTTTGTACACACACCAACCTTTCTATGGACGTTCTGGTAAGGCATGTGTAAAGTGCGTTTCAATAATACAGACGTGACGAAACAAAAGCATGAATTAGAATTTCCATCTCAGGATGAGAGACAATAGGGCTAAGTTTGGCAATGTTTTGCAGATGGTAGAAACAGCAACGAACTAGATTTAACATGATTTTAAAGCTTAAGCCTGAATCAACAGTTATCCTAAGATTTCTAATGGAAGACTTAACCAAGGTACCAAGAGGCCCAAGGATCTGTTTTATCTCTACAGTTATTTTCTCCGGTACAAGGCAAGGCAAGTTTATTTATATAGCACTTTTCAGTAACAAGACAATTCCAAGTGCTGTACAAAGATGAGTACTTCGGATTAAAAATCCGATTTTTAATTGAATCCAGGCCTTTTAGTAGTAGTTTTGACCCTTCATTTAGAAGAAAGAAATATACAACCGGATATCATCTGTATAGCAATGATAGGAAATATCCTTAAAAGAGGACACTATGGTGCCAAGCGGAGGCAGATAAATCAAAAACAATGGCCCCAGAGCAGAGCCCTGTGGAACACCACATTGAAAAGAAAAGAAAAAGGTCTGCAAGTATATGCAGCCAAGAAGGTTGACCTATCAGACAAGTATGAGAACAAGTATTTTAGAGCAGAGCCTGAAACAGCAGTCCAACACCTCAGCCTACTTAGCAGGTTGTATGTTCAACAGTATCAAAAGCTGAATCGAAAGTTGTTATGATTAACACGCAAAAGTGTTTAGTTTACTAACAAACAGAGCAAAAACAAAGTATAAAATATAATAAGGCAACAGGGCGAAATAATTTAATTGTAAGACTTTCTAGCTTATGTGCAACTAGACTGAGCTCCTGGTGTAGAAATTTACATACTAGTCACATACACACAGTATGTGACTATGTCCCTTTATAGAAACACATTTTAACAGATTTTTAATAGTTGATATTTTCAAAAGTACATTTTGAAAATAACTTTTCATTAAACCCAGATTTTTGCATTCATTGTATTCTACTGATCTGTTTTCATTAGCTTCAGGTGGGAAAATCAGCCTGTGTGTGGTTAAACTATAGTCTTGCTTCCTTAAATCAAGGTTAAATACCTATTTGTTTAGCGTTGCCTTTAAATGTTAAAGTTGAAGTTTGTAGTCCAACTTGTCTTATATCTTAACCTATGGCTACTATTCCACTACAAAATGCTTTCCTCTGTAATGTTTTCCCTTTGTCTCTGTAATGTTTCTTTTATTTTTCATGTACAGCACGTTGAATCATCTTGTTACTGAAAAGCGCTTTATAAATAAACTTGCCTTGCCTTGAAATTAGTTAATTAAATAAATGATCTTTTCAATACTATTCTAAAATGATTGAAATTGCTTGTACAACACCAAACAAATTTGATTACACTTTTTTTGAATTACATTTTCTTATACAGAAAAACGGATTTTGAAAATATGAACTAAAGTTTGATCACATTAAATGACTATTACGTAACATGTTTAATCCTTTAATACTTCAGCAATGACAGACATAATTTGTCATTTTGGATTAATAATGGAATCTTGTATAGAAACAACTTGATGATTTAACAGCAAAACGAGGACATCTTGTAAGACTGCCCCCTGCTTAAGTGGGTTAAGACACTGATTTCCAACTGAATACAAGGAAACAGAAGCACAAGCAGAATAAGTTCCTTTTATGCATTTCACCAGTACAAAAATGTTAATCCAATTTGAAATATGTGGGAAGACTTTATGAAGTCTTTTGGGTCAGCTGCGAAATGAGCTGCACTTTAACAATTTCCACAGCAGCGACAAATTTGACGTCTCTGTGACATATAACGTTAAAATGTTAGTTCAACATTCTCACACTCGGTCATGTGGAAAAGTGCTTTCTTAAGATGCCGTACCACTTTTGAGTTCTTTCGGTTTTTGTCAAGGCACATTCTTCATATTTAGCTGTTTTTCATTTATTAGGGTTTAGCTTTAGAATATTCCACATAGTGTAATATCAATCATCATATAGAGGCCAATGGATCTTTTGAGAAATTTTTGTATCAATCCTGACATGTTGAGCTATTTATGATCTAAATCACAGAAAAAAAGCAAACAGAAAAAAGCCCCTTTTGGTAAATATCAGCTTCAGTGCCAAGGTCATTTGTGAGTTCACAAGCTTTGTTCTGTCTATACTGTTGCTAAATTAATGTAAAAAATAACCAAGGTAAGAGTATTATAAACTATACTGACAGTAAACTGACCAACTTAATTACAGTGATATTCTGAGGTTACTTCCAAAACAGATTTAAAAAAAAAAAAAAAAGGTATTTTTTTTTTAATTAAAAATACCATTTGATGAGCAAGACCAAGCACTATTTTACTGAGCCACCGGATACTTTCTGGTGCACACCAGAAAGTACTTTTTTTTTATTTCCCTTCAACGTCCCTTTAGGGGCTCCGTACTGTTCAGACTGCAGTCAATCCAAAACCCATGAAAGGGAATCTCAGCACAAGTCAGAGATTGAATATTGCTTAGGCACAGATCATATCAAGGTTATGAAAACACTTTGATGCAGAAACTAGTTTCATCGTAAAGCATTATGAGCATATAGTCAAACATTTTCTATTGGCTACTCAGACAGCCAAGCTTAAATCAAGCCAACTATGTCATTCAAAAGCAAAGGAGAACGAGGCCTTACTAACCCATGTTTGCGACTAGAACCACATAAATGCATGAACTGCTGTGTTATCTATGGTATTAGGCTAAAAATATAGAATCACCATTATCAAAGAATGTTAGTTCATCCATTATTTTGTATAGAAAAAAAAATCCAAGATATGCTAAACTTGGTTCTTGTTTGCAGCGCTTCCTAAATTTAAAGTGGAGAAAGAATCTCAAATGTTGGATTATTCTGAGGCCACAAATGCTGAGATATCATTGGGAAGCATTTGGAGAATAGAAAACCTTACATCTCCCAAAACCAATTTTTTTAGAAAATATATTTTAGTAGGACCACAAAAAGATGCAAATGATGATCAGTGGAGTTGATACAGTTAGTAAACCAAACAAAAAAAAAAAACGAATGGAGACATGAGGTTTTGCCCTACAGCTACAAAGGGTTAATTTGCTGTTGCACTATGTCACATATTAACACAAAATGAGTGAATGGATTCCCACACAGAACAAGTTTTATGATTAGCAGATTTTCATGGAATCTGATTGCAAAATAAAGTAAACCTACAGAAACGGAAAATACCACATTCCTCATTTGAACCTTTAGGGATTTAAATGAGGAACTATGCATACGTCGTTCATGTTTCCTAACAATATGTGATGACAGTGAACAAAAGGCCCAAGTAAAAAAAGAGCAAACCATTTCTCTCTTTTACATTTAGCTTACATAAATTGTTGATTTTCTCTCTTTTGAAAGTCTTCTGAAGAAGGTTCAGTAGATCCTCTATCACTCCAAAAGTTATTTCCTGGATATGGAAACCTGTTTTGTTTAGAAATTTCGGGGGCCCCTCAACAGTCCTTTATTCCCTTTACCGGATCTCTGCGGTTCCACTGCCTTCCTTCCAATAACTGCCTTTTGAAAACAACTGGTCCAGCCATTCAATTTAATTGAATATCCTAAGTTCCTCATTGGTACAGCTACAGAGCCTTAAAGCTTTTTTATTCTGGCATTAGTAGACACAATAATGGGTAATCCTTTTAGTTATGTTTTTAATGCTTGAATGATTTAAGGTCAAGCACAAACACAAAGCTAAAAAAAACGCAGCCAACGTCCAACAGACCATAAGTTATCCCGGATAACTATTGCTCACGACCACTCAAAAACTCGGGACTAATTAAAAAAAAAAGCATACAATGTGTCTGAATCTATTATTAAAACAAAGCAAAATATGATGCTTCTTTAATCTTTCTAACAAAAAGTGTCCCAGTTACCCCAGTGGCACATTCCTTCTCAGATGGTTTCATTTAAATTACTGTTTGAAGCTCAGAAAGGGGGAAAAAATTGTCCATTAAAGAACAAAAAGCCAAAGACCAAAGAAACTTCCTAATTAAATTGAAAGCAGATTGACCAGCACTGCTATTTTTTTCTTCTTCTGGTCACTCTTGTCATTAATCATCTTGAAGCTCTTCACATAACTTGGTAACTCTAAGGTAAGGAATGGCTTACAGGTTGGAGAGCACAAAGATGCATTTAGGAGCTTGTTCTATTTAACCCATGAAACAGTAAAATGGTGCACACGTGTTGCTACATAAATATTTCACTACCCTTCACTGCAGCCAGAGCACTCTTTGTGTTTAATATGCTTTAGGCCTAATAGGCATGTAGAAAGCAATGGCTGACAAACTTTGTGTAGGGCTGCTGCAAAAATTGTAATTATCATGGCCAATACTGAGGTTTGCAATTATTTGTGAGTATGTTTTTCAGTAAAAAAAAAAAAACAGAAGCAAAAAACAAAGCACCTAGTTTTCTTTTAAAAAGCCCTTCATGTATTTATTTTGTCTAAGTGCAATGAAGTGTGGAGGCAAGCTTCTTTCCATGATGAGAAGTAAACATGTCCAGAACTCCTGAAGGCACACAGCTACACAGCATGCGCAGCTGCATGGGATTTTAAGAATTTAAACATAGTAATATGCAAAAAAGAAAAAATCATTGAATTCCTGCACTTAAAGCCTTAAACTGAGGAGAGACATTCATGTATCAATACTGAAAAGGTTTTCTATTTATCTTGGTGAATTTGACCTTTGGGGGAACACTGAAACAAATTTCACAGTGTCAAAATGAAGAAGATTTTAATCTCTCCTTTTTTAATCTGAAATCAAATTAAAACAGTGGTAAAGACACGCTCCTGTCAGAAAAACATCCCCCCCCCCACCCCACACCCGTGCAACATTTTTAATACAGGCTCTGATTTATCATATAAAATGTTGGATGTGGCTCGTTTTCTTCTAATTAAAGCCAAAATGCAAAATTTGCCATCTGGTTTATGTTTTCTTACAGTCTGACGAAGCCTATATAATGTGGCCTACAGCAGGATGGCAAGAGAAAATCCAAACCAGATGAACACTGGCTTCAGGTCTCTTCTCTTACCGAATATCGCAATATGTGATAGACTGACACACAAAAAAAGCTCAAAATCGTGAAGATGAAAAGTTTGATTTCGCAATATTTTTTACAAATAGAAATTTGAAAAAGTCAAATGTGTATTTGTATTAATTTGCCTTAGTTTAATACTACGGAATTACATCTTGTGTAACTACCAGCCTTCAGAAGACACCAAATTATTAAACCTGTGTATACTTTATTAACATAAATACAGCTGGGAACAAACAGCATCAAGAAGACCCGGGAAGACACCAGACAGATCAGAGTTAAAGCTGTGAAGAAGTTCAAAGCAGGGTTAAGTTCTAAAATAAATGTCCCAGGCTTAGAACATCTCATGGATCACTGTTCAGTCAGTAAAATGACTGTGGAAAGAGAGGGCCACGCACCTAAAATGACATGCAGGGAAAGGACAGGACTAAACATGAATCAGCCAAGAGGCCTATAGTAGCTCTGGGGGAGCTGCAGAGTTTCACAGCTAACCTGGGAGAATCTGTCAACAAGACAACTGTTAGTTGTGCACTACACAAGTCTGACCTCTATCGAAGAGCAATGAGATTGTTGAATTGTTGGAGAAAATAAAATGCAACGAGAGCTGCTCTCTAGAGTTTCACAGAAGTGATGTTTAGGAAACAGAAACTATGTGTTACATGCAGTGGTGGCTGCATGTAGGATTCTTTTCCCCCATTTCAGGTTGCTGCTGAGCTCCAGCAGGTTAAGCAGGCCCAGCTGGTCTCACTCTGCCTCTTGATTAGCAGAGTATAAGGCTAGCTGGGAAACTGATGTTCAGGGCCTCTTAGCCAATTGGGCGGCATGTGTTCTGCAGCTCTGTGGTGCTGTGTAGGAGGACTTGTTGGTTGCTAAAGATCTTGGTTCTGATGGTTACTCTCTCCTTTCTTTCAGGTTCCCAGTTTCCCTTTAAAACTCCTTCAGATTACTTTTGAATAATACAACTTTAACATTACCCTCCTGGTTTTGTCTCGTCATTTTCCCTGGTTTATCCATTGTTACAGCCTCCTCCCCTCTCTAATACCCCTAGATGGTTTTGGGGACGTAACATATGTGTTGGAGGGTTCTCTGGTTAGACGAGACCACAAGTAAACTCCCCACCCTGTATGCAAATGCTTAGTAGTGGAACACTTACACTGCACATTACCATGGCCAGGGTAAATACGGTGGTGGCAGCATTATGCTGTGGGAATGTCTGTCTTTAACAACGATGAGGGAAGCTCGTCAGTGTTGATGGGGAAAAGGATGGAGATAAATCAAGGGCTTTATTGGCAGAAAACCTGTGAAAATCTTCACAAGACTTGAGGCTGGGCAGAGCTTGGCCGTGAGCAACTCTTAACATACAGCCAGAGCTAAGGGAATGGTTTAGATCAAAATGTATTTGTGTGTTAGGGTAAAGGCCCAGAGCAAAGGTAAGAATTCAACTGATGCTCATAGGTGCTTTCCATCCAATCTGAGCAATTTTACCAAGAGGGCAAGAATTCCCCTCTAGATTCGCAAAGCTGTGAGAGACATACACTTAAATACTGCTCCAGCTGATGCTGAAAAAAGCAAAGTGTGATCTCATATTAGGCTGAATCCAAAATCATGCCACACTTTTAAGATTTTTATTTAGAAAACAATGTATTCTTTTTCTTTTCTCGACTATGAACTACATGGTGTTGGTCTAGCCCATATAATTCCAATAAAATACACTGTGCTCACAGTGTGACACGATGTGGAAGCTTCTAAGGCTACGTTCACACTGCAGGAAAATGTGACCCAAATTCAAACCTTTTTTTCCCCCCATATGTGACCCATATCTGACTTTTTCATCAAAGTGTGAACGGCCTAATTCCAATCTTTTCACCCCCCCCCCCCCAAACAAAACACCCATCCAATTTGTGCCACTTACAAATGTGGTACTAAATCGGATATGTATGAGTTGTCAAAGCGTTCGCAGTCTGAACGATCATGACGCATTTCAGCGATCTTTTACGTCACTGTCCTGGTTCCTACTACACGTCCACACAGACTTCTCTGCAGCAGTCAGTCAACGCTTCACAAATGCTCTTTGTTAATAGCTGTGCTTTTTTCCCCTCCCACGGCATGTCACGATAAGAAATTTTGCTGGACGATAAATCTTCCACAAATTTACCACGATAAACCACAATATTGTCATTTGGAGACCTTTTTCAACTGATATGACAATAGCATAATAACGCAAGTACATTCACTCGACATACCGGCTCAGATGGAATAAGAAGTTGGTCACCGTCATTTGGCTTAAAACTCCCACAATGCAGCAGTCGTGTTCAGCTTTGACTATTCCATTCTCTTTTCAAACTAGCGTGTATTTGGCTCTCCGTCCCGAGTATGTGATTAAAGTTTATTGTGCGATTAATTGATTTATTGCTAATTGTGGTCTTAATATTGTTTGCTCCCATTTCTTAAAAGCGTAATAACAACACTTAATATCAACAGAGACACCGGTCTTTTTAAGGAAGCTTTATGAAACAAAGCTTTATTGAACAGCTTTATTGTTGCTACATTTACATCCGTTACTACTTCCGTAAACAGCGTGCTGCTGTGTCACGTCTACTTTCTGATTCTGCACTGGCGGGTCACGAACTGTTCAGACTGAAGTCTGATGGTGGTCGCATTAAATTAGTAAAAAAAAAAAAGGGGGAATTTGAGCAAAAAAATTTGAATTGAACATCAAGACCTGCAGTGTGAATGTAGCCTCAGTTGTACTTTTGCAAAGTACTGCAAGATGAACCTCCTTGAGCCATAATCGATGTGGGTATTAAGGTTGGGCTTTTATCGTATTGTTTTATCGTTATCGTAAAAAATGTCTTACCACGATAAGAATTTGGGTTCATCTAAATTCCAATTAGTGATGTCTAAAAAAACTGCCAGTATTGTCAAATTAGCTATTTTTTCCACTGTTGGTTTCGTGAAAACATCAATAAATAGCTATAAATTCATAAATATCATTAATTGCGGTTACTATGTGCTGTTTAGTGAGAAAAATCACACTTTATGCAACTAGTTTCCTGATGAAGCGTATTTCGAATTTGCCTTTAATATGTTGTATGTTACATTATTAAATGTTTTTTAAAAGGACAGTATGAAGCTATAGTCGTTTATCATCACTTTTATCATTATCACAATACTATCACAATATATCGCGTTAAAATTAAAAGTCCACATCGCCCTCCCCAACATTGTTACCTGAGTGCGTTTATGTGACTACATTTGACCAGATCTCCTTTTGAGATTTGCCAAACCTTATTTTCACATATCTGTGCATGTTTGCTTCTACTTTTAAAATGACTCAAATTTATCTCAGGCTACAAAAAAACAAGGTTCAACATCCAAGAAAAACATCTCTAGGACAAAACTTTTGTTTCAAATTCAACCAGAGGTACTTCAGATACTGAGCCTATATTTGGGCAATAGTGAACGGGCTTCTGCACAATAGTGCTGTTGGTTAAGTTAATCAGTGTGCTTTTAACTTGATGAGGTTTACTCATTTTCACAAAACTGCATTGCTTGTCCACAAATCCCTAAGCTCTGCATGTTTAATAGGCTGGAAAAAAAAAGATTCCAAATATAAAACACAAATTTGTTTAACGCTCGTAAAAATGTTTCCACTCTGGAGGGATTAAAATAGGAATCAGCAAAAACAGGGGAAAAATGAGAGGGAGGGATGGAGGGAGGGGGGGGGGGGGGGGGGTCACTTCAATCACTGCTTTGACTGCATGTTTATATTATCCAGAGCAGAGTGAGAGACTAGGAGTTGGACTTGACCAAAACCTGATTCACACTAATGCTTGCCTTTTCCATTTCTTTAATCAAATGCAAAGTTGTCTGTCCTCTGTAGTAAATATATTCCAAGATGGCGTATGACCAACAATTTCAAAAAGCAATAATGCACAGAAATGGATAAACTCCGCCACCGCCGTCTCACGTTGTCACACATACATATACACACGGGATGCTCTGGAAAAAAAAAAAAGAAAGAAACTGTGTCGTCTAGTAAAATTCCATCAGCATACACTCAAAAAACCCATAAAAACCTTTTCAATCTATATGTTAATGCCCCGAATTAAAATTTAATAACAAGAGATATTGAAAAGCAGAGTTGAATTATACAAAAATAAATCCTGAAAGATCAGGCCCCTAAAATTAGAAATTCAGGGCTGCATCCGGACTGCTGCTAAACCCTTGTAGGCTGGAAGATTAAATTTTTGATGAAAATCAAAATTACACTGCACGCTGACGCAGCCGCAGCAAACCTGGCACTATTGTGATTTATGGATTCATTAAACCCGCGGGAGTCCCCCCACCCCCCCTTTTCACTCAAAGAAATGAGATTTGCTTTGGTGAAAATTTGTATTTTCAGAAAAGCTACTCAGGCTCTGCTCTACCTTTAGAAATGGATGTGAAAAAAAATAAAAATAAAGCTTCAGTGTATATAACCCAGGCAAGTAAACAGGCCTAATTTTCATTGCTGCAGCAACTGAACATCCATATGCATTATTCATGAAAGCAATAAGGTTCATTTTTACAAAGGGGGAAAAAAAATGTGCGGAATGTACAGAATTTTTTTAATGCAGCACTCCCAACCCTTAAAAAGCTATCCCCTGAGACTAATTTAACTGAAGCCATTTTCAGACATTTTCAACATGCCACAATGGAAATAAACAGAACATAAGGTGTTCACTGGCCCTAACAGTATGTACATTTTTGTTTTGTTTTACATATTTAAGAATAAATCTGGAATTGTGCATTTGCAACACCAAAAAAAGAAAACAAATGAACACCAAGTCTATTTTATTTCCTGAAACGGATACCTGATCCTTCTGCACCAAATCTATGACAATGAGAGCAGCAACTATGTTTCAAAACCTCTACCCTGAGGGCAGTGATTAAATCTTCCACCATCTTATGTTTCTCAGAGACCAAAGAGAAGTTTTACCTCTTCGTCTAAACTAGAGACTTCACTGATCACGGTCAAAGTTTAGCTTTTTTTTTTTCCTACAAGAACCAGCAGACGGGAAGACTGTTTACCTTGCAGATTCATTTCTAAATAAAGGATGTCAAAATTTACATATGAACTTCATGATTTTAAAAGGCAAAGCTAACCAAAAATTGCCTTCTTGAGCATGTCTTCCTTCGTGTTTTTTCACCCCATTCTTTTTTGTTGGTATTCTGTCCATATTTTTTAAGTAAAGACTCCAGCCTTTCAGAACAAAAACTCAGAGCTTAAGTAGCTAACAGAGTTTCCATTTTGTGTGGACTGTGTGGGAGACCGGACCGAACTGTTTCGTCTGAGAACAAATGTGAACCTCTGGAGCCTTAATTACAAGACAGGATTATGTGTTTTGAGAGAGTAGAAGGAGTTTCGGGTGGGACGCATATTCCAGCAGGATTGTCTAAGACTGACAGCGGACAGCAGACCAGTTTGACGTCTTTCTCAGCAGCCGACTGCCGTCCTCTTGATTTTTCTCAATTAATGTCATCTCCAATGTCTCTCCTTCACCATCCGTCCTCTGCGGTTGTGACGTCACAGTGAAGCGCAACAACACAAAAGTTAACAAGTCAAAAACAGACTTTCACATGCTATGGTCTATGAACCACATCTGAAGCCTTTCGATCTCCGCGACAGGTCCGCTTGAAAATGACTAAATCAAACCACCATAAAACGTTTGCGTCAATCCAAATATATGCTGCTTTCTGGATTGGAGCCGCCCTTCGCTTTCCTCTGGCGGCGCGCCATTTTACCCCAAGAAATGTCAAACTGATGCGGAACGTAGCCATTTTTGAAAGAAATGGACTTGGGTGGTTATTTAGAAAAGACAGTGTTCTAAGTTTATCAAAAACAAAGGAGACTTGTTCTAACACCGAACATGCAGTGAAAAACAAGAACTCGCTTATTTTTTTATTACTCTTTTTTTAAACCATAATTATAAATGTAAAGTAAATCTAAAGTTCCAGTTGTCAAAGTGGTGGTTGAATTTTATTAAATTCAAAAAAGAGAATTAAAAAAACTAGATTTACACTTTATTGCCAAACATATACTCGGAAAACTTGCTTTAAGACAATGGTTCGTCCCTAATCAACAGTCGCAGTTACTTCTCTGGCCCCTTGGGAAGAAGAATTGCCTGCCACAGTTCTATACTATCCCAAAATAAGACTTAGCGTTAGATTGTTACCTTTGTCCTGGTCCCATGCTCATTTAGTGGTTCCCAAATTCTTGCAACCCAACACATAACAGTGGAAGAGACCTGTGTCCCCAACTGCTGGTTGGAACTGTGAGCATTACTGGTGAGGAGATTAACGAGAGGTACATTGACATTACCAGCAGCATCAACTACCAATATATTTTGTTATACCATGGTCTGGTGGAATACTTGATTCTGATTGGCTGCAGGGTGTCCGTTAAAGGTGTTACCTATAAAAAAAAGTTCCGGTCAAATAGCCTGATTGTTCTAAATTATTGCGCTGGCTCAAACGTTAGCTGGTAACGGCAAGACAGCAGACGCTGGTGGCAACGCGTCACAACAAGAGATATTAAATACCTCTCTCAGCCGCTTCTTGTGAAAAACTTACGATTTTAACAATGAAAAAAACATTAATAATTTATTTAATATTCATTTCATAAATTTCATAAATAAGGGCATTATCTCCTCTTGCTAAATAACGTATTCTTATTGCTTGTGAGACTTGCGCCATCATTTTGCCGACCATCTTTGGGAACCACTGCAGTGGTACACATTTTTCTCTCCATCAGATGCATCTCCAACCACATTTTGATCTTATTAACTCCTAAGAAGACATATATGCGGATGCATGTGTCTGAAGAGTTAAGCTAGCCCAAGCTTACTTACTTACAAGTAAGTAGCTTTACTACTTGATTTCATTCTTAAAAATCAACAAAACTCTAGTTTCTGTTTTGAGTGCCTGAACTTTAAAATTCTCTGAGGTCTGTTTTGTTTTTACTCTCAAGAGTTTAATAACCCACTACTTGTTTTTATAAGCATACTCCTTATAAACATTCTTATCACCACCCCATTAAACTCAGGAATAACAGCGGTCGCCTCTTTGCAGTTCCACAGTCCAACAAGAACTCTTGCATTTTGATTGGAGTTTTAAAGAAAAGGTCAGAATTTACACCCACATTTTGCATACTGACCATGCACCCCCCCCCCCACCCCCCACAACCTCTCAGAATTGAATGAATAAAGATTTTTGAAGGTCAGCATTAAAATCACCCACAGGAAAAAAATGGCCTCTTGCATCCCCAACCCCCCCCCCCATTAAAATAAAAAGCAAGCCGTGCAAGATGGGAAAACTGTTTGGCGTCTGCAGGATTAATATAAACAGTAGAGGCACTGGTTGTGATTGTTTTTCCTGCCCTCAAATTATGCTGACATGTTCCGTTCTTCTTCCAGTGCTATAAAGTTCACTTCTGATACATCCCCCCCCCCCCCCCCTCTCTCTCTCTCTCTCTCTCCACAGCTTCAATCTTTGCAAATAAATACCAGTGGAACAAAATGCAAACAATCCCAACTCATAACCGAGCATACAGTTGCAGTTTTCCTCTTCTGGAATATTGAGCAGATTTCAAGATGAGGAAATCCATAAGAAAATAAATGAAAGGCTTGAAACAGTATATACATTTTTTTTTGCAATTATGAGAAATAAAACACATTGCACATAAATATGAAAGCATTACAAAATGCAAAAAGCAACAACAATCATTAACGGGACTAAAAGTCTAAAATTGATGATTGTCACCAAGTCTCACCACTAGTCTCGTTACATTTTCTAATTTTTCTCCAAATGACTGCCTACAGGTGGCGCCACCGGCACCTAGATTTTAAAATCCTCTGGATTTCTTGAAAAACACATCGCCAAACTGTTTCTCTGCCGCCGGGGCGCTTTGGCGTTCTTGTTATTTATCCACGACAAAACGACAAGACATCAAACACCCAAGCTGGTGGCAGCAAGAGTGCCGTGAAACGGCTAGAGAGGGGGGCAACTCCGGCGCTCTGCTCAAATTTGCAGGAAAATTCACAAAACATGGCTGCAGGAGGTTTTTGTGTTTCAGATTGTTCCTCCCCTCGTCGTCCTTCATGTTGCCACTCTCGCCCGGACTGACTTGCTCCGCCGTATTAAACAGTGTTTTTACCTGGGCGGCGGACGTGTGCGCAAACTAGCTGCCCAGACGACACGGCGGCAGTTTCACTGCAACTTCCATTACTAAAAATTCTAAGCCCTCGGAAAAAAAATTAGAAAAAAAAATATCAACAGATTATTTAAATTGCTTAAAAGCCATTTACCTGATGTAGAGGCGAACAGCGGCGCACGGGAGGGCTGCCTGTTCTCGTTTGTCGTGTAAAAAGAGGAGGGTGAAACTTGATATTCGCAACAAAATTTCTAAAAAATTTAGGATTTTTTTTTTAACCTGGTGGGGGAGGAAAAAAAAGGAAAACAGCGATTTGACATACCTCTAAATGCGATGCAGCTCATACGAAACAGGCTCCTGCTCCAGAAAATCCTCCCTCCCCGACCAGAGGTGACGGCACAAAAACTGCTTCCTCAAAAAAAAAAAAAAAATAAAATTGTGAATTAGTTATGAGAAATTCCAAATGATCAAAATTTCACCATGGCGGTTTTTTCACCCTTCCCCGCGACCCGCTACGTTACATTTTAGTAAAGCGTGATGGCGTATTTGAGGGAAGAATTCGATGGCTCCGTCGAGCTGTTCCGTCTGTGCCGAGCACAGCACAGGGGGGTTAGTGCTGCGGTTCCTCCTGTGGAAATTTTCGTCCGCCATATACAAGGGCAGATTCTGAAATTGCAGCACCGGCCTGAATATTAGCCTGCGTGGAAAAAAAAGAAAAGAAAATGAAAAAAAAGTCTAGGATGGAGACAGAAAAAAAATGCTGGCCAATTGTGAAGTTGCACGGGGAAAAAAGAGACCGTAATTTAAGCTGTGGGTACAGCCCAAATAGCTAAAAAGAAAAGAAAAGGGGAAAAAAATGTTTGTTACTGAAAATGGATGGGCTTGATAAATATCACGGTTAATTAAAACACTTTCTAAATCCGATAGCGGTCTCCGGTAATGCTATCATTTAAAGAAACACAAGTGCACATTCAATCACAACAGTAGGAAAACGATGTGGGAGGCATGCTATTGTTATGTGATCGGTGTTTACACTCAAACACCGATTGGCCGGAAAAGTGACAGCCAATTTTACCTAATAGGTCGATAGCAATAGAACTGCAGAGCCGTTTGTTTAAATAGTTTTTTTTTTTTCAAGAGCAAGTTTTTTGTTGGCCAACAAATTTTCTTTTCAAAATTATATTCTTTTGAGAATTTACAAATTTTTTGTTTGTTTGGAAACTAACAAGTTTGCAACTTGAGTATTGATTTCTGCTTAAACAAAAAATAAATATAATTCTTAGGTATGGGATTTAAATGAGAGTGTTGATACAACGTTTATATACCAGAGATGTATGATCATTGTCATGATCAGTACAGGTACGGTACATTGTATGTAACAGTACTAATAAATATTTTATATACGAATAGTAATATAGAAGTATTATTATTGTTACATATAATATTACATAACGTGAAGACAGAATAATTATTATTATTATTTGGTTGCTCACTTGATATACTTTAACACAATCACAAATAAAAGAAGCACAACAGTAGGACACCTATATAAAGCAGCAAAACTCCTACATAAAGAATTATAATGAAAATCGCCTTTTTTAATTCCTATTTCATTCTTACTACGAAGAGTTCGGAAAATTGTGGAGGAGATAAAAGCAGATAGAAAATGAGGCTATCAATGCTGCTCAGACTGACGTGGGTGTAATTGATTATTATGCCTTGTTACTTTGTGTGTTGTTTTTGTTGTTGTTCTGTTGCATATGCACTAAAATGTCTTTTGCTTAATTATCCAAATCCTAATTACAGTCTGTGATTCTATGCAATTATGATTTATGTATGTGCAAGATGTGTGTATGTAGGCTATTTGGTGGAATTAGTTTGTTTGTATTGGCTGGGGGTTGCAAAGCCAGACATTTATTTATTTATTTATTTATTTGTGACTTTTCAGTTTTCTGTCATCAGAGGTTGTTACCTTTGAGGCATTCCTTCAGCAGTCATCACACTTTTATTATGAAAAATATCAACAGTTTCATGAATCATTTCTCTTAATACACCTTCATCCTATAATTGGAATTGTTTTTCGTATTTTTATTTCATCCAAGATTAACAACGTTTATTCTCTCGCTCTCTCTTGCTTGTTATTCTACAATCTAGGCTCTGTTAATGTACATCACTTGATGCAGTTAGCATTTTTATCCAGCAGAGGGAGGCAACACATCAGTTTATGGCCGTTGCTTGCAGCGTTACCTTGCGTTTTACCAACTCCTTCTGCTCTCTAGTTCCCTCTGCTGCTTTTGCTTCAAAATGCTCTGAAATTTTTAACATTGCTCTTTCAACCTGGCTGGCTGGTATCTCTGACATGGGTTAGTGTTATCTGCTATAACGTCATCCTGAGAAATAGTATTGCTTGCATCCTTCTAATAATCTGTGTTATTACAAGACAATTTAAATGTTTCTGAATGAAACTGTTGCATGCAAGCTTGGATCCACAAAAAGTGATTAATAGATTTTAATGCTTTAGAAAATTGCAGGTCAGTTAAGATATCAATCAATGCACAGTGCTTTAGAACATGCCAAAATGTTATCTCTACACAACCACAAACTTCAGTTTATTCTTATAGGGATTTTGTGTAACAGACCAACACCACAAAATGCTTAGATATAAATGGGAAGGAAATGCACAGATGCATAAATAAAAATAAAGCTTCAAGGATGAAAGTTACTGGGAACTAAAAGGTTTTTAACTCTTCTCACAAATTCTTAATTGGATTTATTTATGGTCTTTAACTATGTCAGTCTAACAAATGAATATGCTTTTATGTAAACCATTCCATACTACCTCTGTATGTTTGAGGTTGTTGTCCTCTGGTAGATGAACCACCACCATAAGGTCAAGTCTTTAGTCGCCTCTAACAGGTCTTTTCCCGTGTATTTTCCTATACTTAGTCCTAGCCATCTTCTCATCCCCTCTGACCATCTTTCCTGCAGAACAAAAGAATCCCCACAGCACGATGCTGCCACCACTATGTTTCAGAGTGAGGATGTTGTGTTCAGAGTGATGTGCAGTGTTAGTTTTTCTCCACATACAGCATTTTGCATACATAGGGCAAAAAGCTCTAATCAGACCAAAGCGCATTCTCCCATCTGTTTACTGTGTCCCCCCACATGTCCTGTGGCAAACTTCAAGTGGCAAACTATTGTTCTCATTTCACTTCCCAATTATGCACTTCTTTGTGTTGCATAAAATTGGGATAAAATACATAGAATTTTATAGCTGTGATGAAATGTGGGGGGGAAATCAGTACTTCTGCAAAGCACTGAAAAGATGAGAGCTGATTCGGACGCTACTTTTTGGAAGAAACCTTTCTAAATTTTGTCAAACTGTTTAGCAGTTTAAAAATATAGAATGAACAGATATCACAGGGGTGCTGTAGAAAATCTTCCCTCTCTCTTTTTTCACAGCTCAAGGTTTTCTTGACCTCCTCCCAGCCTAGTTTTTGAGAAATCTTCCCAGAAGCAGCAGAGGAACCAACAGGTGAGGGGGGCTGACAACAACTGGGCTAGTTTTTTTCTTAGCGACCTACTTGGGTTTGAGAGCCACCAGACCCTGGCAGGATGTTCAAGAGTTTTTATATAAACCTGGGTGACAATTCCCAACACAATTCAAGCCTTGCAAGGCTTGACAAAAATAACTGACAGGAAGAGAACAACAACTTACATAAGAGCTTTTTGGCAGAAAGAGAATTACAATACTTATTTTAAACATAAGATGCACTTTCTGCTGAGCGCTGAACTTAGAGTTCATGTCAAATTAAATTTGAATAACCAAACCTTTAATTTCACCACTGGTTTCATTGATTTTCTATAAGTCTAGAAACATTTCATTGTGAAAGAAAATCACATTTTGTTTTAACTAAGTCAATAATTTCAAAGGCATTTTACAGTCTTTTGCATGTCTAAAGTAAGGCCTCTCTATGTGACTTAACAAACTTTATCACAGATAAAGTGGTCAAAATGTATAAAATACACAGTAAAGCACTGCCTTTCTCAGTTAGCACTTTATGAGGTTTTGATTTTTATTTTGACAATTATATGATGGGCAACATACAGCAAATATTGATTTTTTAGCTAAATCTTCAGACTTTATTAGATTAGATCCAACTTTATTACAACTTTATGGCCATTACACATGTACAGGTATGACTCTGCTTGTGCTGCAGCTTTGAGGTGTCTAAACATTGCGTAGAAAAACTGATTTAGTTAGAGTAAACATAACACAACTGTCTACACTTTCCACATTGCAGCCCATAATTTGGACAAAAGTCAGACAGAATAATTTCATGAATCAAGAATCAAGATTCTTTATTGTCACTTTGTTACCATAATGATTTTTTTGGCGAGACACTGGCTCAGAAGACACATAGACACAAATCAAGACATAATATTGAAGTTACATGCACCGGCAACACTTCCTGAGAAGCTAAGAATTATGCAAGTAATCCTTAGCATCTGATAAGATTTAAATGTTAATGTAAAAAAGGGAAGCAATTAGTTTACAAGACGATGTGAAATACTTTTTCACATCGTCTTGTAAACTAATGTTTGTCTAATACATTTGTGCAATCACGCAGTAGTACTGCGTGATTGCACAAATGTATTAGACAAACATTCCCAGAGAAGTTAAAAGTCTGCATATAGTCATTAGCAAACATTTAAATCTTCAAGTTAAAGAACTGTGTAGTTTGTATGGATGTCCAAACAAACAGTCCCCGAGAAGTTAAAAGTGTGCAAATCGACATTAGCATGTTAGTAAATGAGTCTCATTGGATCAAAAACTAGTAGTGTGTTTGTAAACATGAACAGTCTATGAGCTGGGTGGTGGTTTATTTGATTCTCAGCAGGGGGCGATAGCCCTCACAGTTTTGGGAAATAAGCTGTTTTTAAGTCTATCCGTTTTTGATTAAATGTTCCTAAATCGTTTACCTGATGGAAGTGGGCCAAACAATGCCTTGCCCGGGTGGGTTGGATCTGTGGCAATACGTCTGGTCCTTTTCTGGACTCGTGCAGCATAAATCGTGTCTAGATCTTGTAGACAGCATCCCACAATCCCCTGCGCTGTCCTCACCACCCGTGCTAAATCCTTCCTCTCCTGTGCTGTGCAGCTCCCATGCTGCACTGTCACACTCAGACACAGGATGCTTTCAATTGTAGCTCTATAAAAGCTTGTGAGCTGCTGAGAAGGTTCAGTCTGTTTCCGTTTCCTGAGGAAGAAGAGCCGTTGTTGGGCCTTCTTCACCAGATGGGAGGAGTTCACAGTCCAGGAGAGTTCAACAGATACGTGAATGCCGGATGTTTAGGCTGTCCACACGCTCCACCTCCTCCCCTCTGTATGCAGAGAGGTGTGTTCAGTCTTAATGGACTTCCTGGAGTCTACTACGACCTCCTTGGTCTTGCTGGTGTTCAGGATGAAGTTGTTCCTGGAGCACCACTGTGTCAGATTGTGGACCTCCTCTCTGTAGTGGGTCTCATCGTTGTTGGATATGAGACCCACCATAGTGGCGTCATCCGCTAACTTCACAACCATGTTTGTGGGGTGGATAGCTGAGCAGTTGTGTGCGAAGAGGGTGAAGAGAGCAGGGCTAAAACTGAGTTCCAGTGTTGAGGATCTGTGGGGCAGATGTAAGTTTCCCTATCCTCACCACTTTGGGCCTCTTGGTGAGGAAGCCACTGATTCAGGAGCAGAGCGATGGAGATAAGCCCAGGATGTTGAGCTTCAAGTTTTACACATTTTGTCACATTATAGCCCCAATCTCAATGTATTTAACTTGGATTTTAATGTGATAAAATAACTCAAAGTATTGGACAGATGTGGACTTTTCTTTTATTTGCCTTGTTACAAATAAAACTCTGAAAAGTGTGGTGTGCGTTTGTACTTACAGGTACATGTAAAGAAATTTGTATTTTTTTTTTACAATATTACATACGATTATTAAAAAAAAATATATTTCAAAAATAATTGCCAAGGGTTCTGAAAAGTATGTCTATTTCTACACACTCAGTACTTGGTTGAGCCTCTTATTGCATGAATTCCTGTAACAATTTGGCGTGTAATGGAGGCAATCAGCCTATGGTTCTTCGGAGGAGTGATGGAAGCTCAGGTGGCTTTGATAGTGGCTTTCAGATCATCTGCATTGTTGGGTCTGGTGTCTTTCATCCTCCTCTTGACAATAACCCATAGAGTCTGTATGCGGTTCTGGTCAGGCAAGTCTGCTGGCCAATCAACCTCAGTAACAACAGTTATTGCACCAGCTTTTGGTACCCTGCAGAGTGGGGTCAGGTTCCAAGTCTTGCTAGAAAGTGAAATCATCATCTCCATAAAGCTTGTCAGCAAATGGAAGCCGGAGGGGCTTTAAAATATCCTGGAGGATTGCAGCGTAAATTGTGGACTTCAGAAACACAGTGGACCGACACCAGCAGATGACATGGCCCCTCAAATCATCGCAGACGGTGGAAACTTCATTCTGTGCTTCTCCACCCTTCCTCCAGACCCCAGTGTTTTTTGTCCTTATATATATATATACACATATATATAATATATAAATATATAAATACATATACATATATGTAGCCTATGTATTTGTTGTGGCCCTTGATGTGACTCCAGCTTCAGTCCACATCTTGTGAAGTTCCCACAAGTTCATAAATGGATTTTACCTGACAATCCTTTCAAGGCTGCGGTTATTCCTGTTGCTGATGCATCTTCTCCTACCACATTTCTCCTTCCACTCAACTTTCTATGACAATGCTTTTCTGAATATCTGTCAAGTCAGCAGCTCAGTAAAATCCATTGATGTTTGTGGCTGTAACATCATGAAATGCAAGAAAGTTCAAGGGTTACATATACATACACATACAGGATAAATTAGTATTTCTCTTATGTTTGAATTCTTCTGGCTCATTTTTTCTTTAATTACAGTGTTTTTCTATTTTCAAAGTCTATGCATTTTGGAACAACACTGCCCGTTTAAAGAATTGTAATTAAAATAAAGTAACACGCCTTTGCAATCGAACGCCTCCCATTTAGACAATGCATGCTGATGGTCATGTAATTTTCCTACATTCTGAGGTATGTGCCATTTAAAGGTAAGTAAAATTTAAATATTTTAAATTTTATTTGTGCTACCAATGAAAGTAATGTGGCATCCAAGGCCAAGAGAGATTGTGAAAGTCATTAAACACGACTCAGAAATATGCTGCTCAATAAGGACAAACCTGCACTGCCAAAAAAAAGAACTCCTTCACAATGTTTATGTCAGAATTTAACAAGCATGACAAGATCTTTACAGAGAGAAACACAAAAGAATCACAGTTAATTACAAAAGTTTATGCAAAGTAGTAAAAACTCACCAAACACGCAGGACACATAGAGTGCATTGTTTTCCAGCTCCACATGCTTAAGCTAAGGACATAAAGTTAATTCAGCAAATACTATAACAGATCAGCAAACACAATGATGCAATCTCTGACTAATCTCTATTACCAGTTAAACGTGACAGGCTTGAATGCAGCTGTCGGTTCCAATGAAGAGGTTTCTGCTGTTGGTCCCAGAAAACAGTGATTGTTGGTTGACCTCAGAAAAGTAAAAGCAGGCAGTGATCCAGTCTGTTGTGTGTTGACCTTGCTGAAAGTAATTGCACGTTCCTGTCAAACTCAACCAAAATTCTTCTGTGTCTGTGCACAAAGGGAAACAGATGAATCAGAACGCTAAGATCGCTAAGAGACAGATTCTAAGGTTATTGAGTTTAATAATTTAGAAAACTGGGTTTTACAGCTTATCATATGCAGTCACATTAATTAAAGGATCATGTGTCTGATTTAGGCATGTAGTAATATTATGGACATTTTGGATAGTGTGATTAATTATTGAATTTGTTTTTACTGTAAATCACATGTTGGGAAGAAGATGTGATAAAAACAGCTTTAATGATCTCACAGTCATGCTGAAATGGAATTCTCTTCTATGATCCTTTCTCCATGCATTTCTTATCTTGATTATCATCCTTTTTAGATTATATCTCCTTTTGTCAACACATGTTTACATGCACTTTTCTGGATGACACACGTATTTCATAGATAAAATAAATGCTTCTAAAATCTTCCAGCGTAGCATTTAACCTGTTGTGCTCTAACAAAAAGCATTACACAATAGCATGAGTAGCTCTTTTTCTATTTTTAAAGCATTATGGGCATGTTCTTTTCAAATGCAGCATGCAGGTAATCAAAGGTTGCTGGCTGTTTTCCTCTTCACTAGATTGCACACCATGAACATAGCACAAAGCCCACAAAGGAAGCCCATAATAGGTTGACCTGCCATCCCTGCACTTACATTCTGAGCACCTGATTAGACTAGAACAACTATTATAATTATAGTTATGATAGGGCAAAAATGACTAACCCTCCTACATTTTTTATATGCATGAGAAGCCCAGAGAGGCTGGGGAGGACGCTAAGAATAAAACACATAAGCCTCTGTTGCCCAGAATGAATTTGATTATAGCAGCATCCTTGCCAATGCTAATTATAGTTATCCAATTTTAGTCCTTGATGGATGTTTTTAGGTTTGGTCACTGCAGAGTCCAGGCCACAGGCTGCAATCATCCTCACTGAGCAGAGATTATTAGAAGATGGGTTCATACTTTTGGCTAATCCAAGTGGACATTTAGATAAAGAGCCTTCTAATCAGTGTCAGTGCATGACAACCTAAATGAATAGCAAGAATTAGTTTGTTATTAATAAACGCGTGGTAAGGATCCTCGTTCATTTTATCTATTTTTTTTCTCTAGGTCTGGATAAGTATGGAAAAAGAGTATCATAAATTACATTGTTAAAAAATGAAAGGAAGACTTTGAAAACACATCAAATCTCAACTGAAAAACAAACACATGCTGGATATCCATATTGCTATTGATTGAGTAATGTGTTAGAAACAAAAGTAAGCCACATCATTTGATAAAAATGAAAATTATCAACCTTAATTTGAAGTCACCAAGAAAGTGAAACTGAACATCTGAAGCGGCTGGCTGGTCCAATTTATTGAAATATCTTTGCAGCAACTCAAAATGGTCCTCAGTTTGGATGGCCTCCACATACTTATAAGATGATGGATGGTGTCCTGGCATATCTCCTTCCAGATCCTGACCAGGGCATCACTGAGCTCCTGTGGAGTCTGAGATACAACCCGTGGTGTTAAAAGGATCTAAACATGACGTTCTGTTGGATTTGAGTCAGGGCAGCGTGGAGGCCAGTCAATGGTGTCAATTCCTTCTTCTTCCAGGAACTGCCTGCATACTGTTGCCACATGAGGCCGTTCATTATGATGCACCAGGAGGAACCGAAGACCCTCTGCACCAGCAAGCAGCCCAAGGATTCCATAAGGATTCCATTGTTTATCCTGTACAGGTCTGTACATCCCTACAGGTCACTTTGTAGGTCTCTGGCAGTACCCATCCTCTTCCTCCTTGCACAGAGAAGCAGATATTGGTCCTGCTGATGAATTAAGGACCTCCAACCTTCTGTCCAGTTCCCCTACAGTAACTGCCGGTCTCTCGGAATCTCTTCCATGATATTGAGACTGCAACGGGAGACACAGCAAATCTTTTGGAAAACTGATGAAGTCGGATCGCCTGTGCACCCTCTGTAGGGTCCAGGTATTGCCTCATGAGACCAGTAGGGCCACTGACCCTTGTCAAATGCAAAACTACTGAAAAGAAGTCAAAATAAAGGAGGAGAGAAAACAGGTCTGAAGCCTCCACCTGCAAAACCATTCCTGTTTTTGAGGATTTCCCATTCAGTGCACAGGTTGTTAATTTCATAAACACAGAAACAGCCAGCACTGATTAACAACCTCATCTACTGCTTACCTGACCAGGTGAATAATCCTGAAGTTTAACTGACTTAATATTATGCTATAATTAAAAAAGTTTCCTTTAATTGTTCTAAGCATTATTTCCAGTCATTATCCTTTTCTCAATCCAATATATGAATTTATCAAAATGAGTTATTCCAACCTTGAGCCTCAGATGTTTACTTCCAGCTTGGACATATTCATATTTCTGCCAGTTGTTTCTCCAAGCACGTCAGATCACGAGTTTAACATTTTAGGCATAACAATACAGGGAAATCTAACTTTTTGCATTCACCTGTCAATTTCATTGACACATATTTCTCAGAAGAGATAAATACATAGGTCAGCTCTGGGATTTTATGGTTAAATATTTGTTTTGTGAACTACAGAGCATGGTTCATT
Organism: Fundulus diaphanus; assembly: GCA_037039145.1. Lineage (NCBI taxonomy): Eukaryota > Metazoa > Chordata > Actinopteri > Cyprinodontiformes > Fundulidae > Fundulus > Fundulus diaphanus. Next base: position 21,124,873 of record CM073141.1, on the reverse strand, counting down.
CCTGTGTTATTTCCTTATGCACAGTTTTTGGTTGTCAATGTTATTCACAGTTTTCATAGAACCTGAGAACCACTGAAACTTTTTGTTTGAATTAAAAGTAAACTTTGGTATTACTATCTTAAAATGGGTTGAGAAGTAAGAAATCAGAAAATATACCTAGCTAATGTATCTATCCTACAATAACAGTTCATCATGGAACAGGGAAAGTTTAATTAGTTTAACTGATTGGATGTTACCACTGAAGGCTATGCTAAATATAAATTTTTAGAAGAAAAAGTATCAACAACATCTATGTCTCTTAAAGGGTGTTTGTCCTGTTCTTCTTAATTTCCTGTTGGAT
>CM073141.1:20748381-21007507 GCA_037039145.1 Fundulus diaphanus | reverse complement strand
TAAAATTATACATAATTCACCTTAATTTTATATGAAGTCAGCCCTGAGTTACAAAAATGTACCAGAACATCTGTTCTTTTTTAGCCAAAAAAACCTCTTAAAACGCCTAAAATTGTCAGATCTATCTAATCAATACTATTTTGCTTTAAGATCTAAGGATCTTGGGAATGTCCTGGTTGAAACTGAGAGGAGAGAGTCATCATCCTCTATGAAACAAGTTTTTAATTAAAATGGTTTGAATGGCCACTCTTTGAGGAATAACAGATGAGTCCAAGAGTGACAGAAAAGCCAGATCACACTTTGCAAATGCAAACAATGACAAAGGCTCTCATTCTTAAAAGCATATCCTGCCATGTTATGAAATAAAATGGAAGTGTTTAGTTTTTTTGGAGGAAAACGTGGGAAGCTTGCAAGACACAGTACAGGTGGAAAAATATTATGTTATGTGGATGTTTTAGTGCAGGAGGAACTGGTGCACTGCGCATCATGGGCAAAGACATTTTGTGGAAATACTGAAGCAACATCTTAAAACATCAGCCAGGAAGTAAAAGCTTGGGTTTGGATGGGCCATCACAAAACCATTATTATTATTATTATCTCAGATTTATAGAAATTTGGTCAGCAGGCCTGAAATGGCACCCTACAAACCTGACTTTGTTACACCAGTTATGTCAGGAAGAATAAGACAAACTACCATGTTAGTATTGTGAGACATTTGTTGAAGAATACCCAAAACATATGACCCAAATCACACAAAAGGTAATTCTACCAAATTTCCAGGAAATGTATGTAATCTCCTGAATTTATTTATTAAGGATTTTCCAAACAAATCTTTCTTAATACTCTGGGATTATTAGGGAAACAGATATTATTTTGTCAATTCTAACTAACTGACTAAAGCAGGAAAAGTTTAGTCTGATTAAACATCAGATAGTGAGGAAAAAGATTTTATGTCTTGTTATGCAGAATGTGTTTTATCTTGTTTCAACTCTATTTCTGCTCATTGCTGGTACATTTCTGTGTTTTATATTTGACCCTGACATTTTTTATATTATTAAACATGGAGACTTTCGTCTATCAGAGTATCTCGGACTTTGATTTTTGTTTTAATTCATTTATTTGCATATTATTTTTAGATATGTCTTAAGTTCGCAGTCAAGACAATGTAAGTTTTTCTTTCCGAGCCTAAGCTCATATCTGTATATCGGCTGCATTACATCCCTTTATACAATCGAAAAATACAATTTTATAATTACGATGGATGGTCCCTGAGCAGACAATAAAAAAGGCATAACAATAAAAAATCATACAGTACTGCTGTCACAAACAGTGGCTGGTCTATTGGCTCATTATTGGGCGTATATGTCCGAGGTTTGTTTTATTCTGGTTTACCGAAAGACGTAAATAAGGCTAAACCTTGTTATCTCTCTACCTTCATGGTTTTATTAGTTTCTATTTGTCAAAAGAATGTTCTTCACTCTTCGATGCTTGTATTGTTCTGGTTTTTGTCGAGTCCCATAACAAAACTAGCATCAATAACTACAGTTCTGTTCAATGAACCTCAACGTGTCACATACTACACTGTGTTGTTAATGGAATGCAAATGTTGAAGTAATGCGGGAAAACCCTGAAAGCAAACATTGTGCTGTAACAGCTTTTAATAACCATCTTAAACAACAATGACCGTCAACAGCTGTCTTTCATATGACCTCAGACATTTCTTACAATGTTGCCATGTAGTTTACAAGCTCGTTTCCTTTGGGTCATTGTCTCATAGTGGGACTAAAACATGTCCAAGCTTCAGTTGTTAGACAGATCATCTTATTTTTAACTCTAGCATTCATGATAGTTCATTGTTAACCTAATGAATGCAGGGTGCTCCACCCATATCCTTTTGTTTCAAAATGAGCCAATGATCAGTTAATCAAGTAGTGCATTCTGGCTGCTACTTACCATTTTATTTCCCAGGACTGAAGTAGGAATGGACTTTTTCTTTGACAAAAATAGCATTCGGATTTAGTTTTTTGTGACTAAAAGATATCAGTTATAAGTGATGTGTTGTTAATACCTGATAATAGGGATTTTCTGTTTGTCCGAATACTCCTTAAAATAAAAATGGTGTCCTAATATAATCTTGACAGTATTGCATATCTGCCCTATCTTTTAATGACATACATACAGTGCTCGGAAATTGTATTTATACTGAAAGGATATTGTCACATATATAATAAGAACTAAAGTTAAACCCGCTGCAAAGGACTTTTTGAACATGCTTAAACAATCCATAGCACACATGTTCCAACTTTAAAATGCCACAAATGGGGGACTGTAATGAGACTGCATACATGTTGAAGTTACAACTTTAATGTTGCTTGATTTCATGCTACACTATGCTGACACTTTGTCTGCCTTGCTGAAAAATAACTTAACTCTGCATGGCAAATACTTGTATTGGCTCCAACAGCAGGGCTGTTTATACTATTGCTAATTCATTCAGCTAAGAAAGATGTAACTACTTGGGAGTCCTTATAGACTGTATGAGGACCATTAAAGTTTTACATACATTTTATACGAGACATGATAAAACCACAAAAAGCTTCTTACTCAGCAGTTATGTAGTACCAGACTTTGTACATCTTTTTATCCCATTACATGTGCACTATACAAAATTAAGATGTCTTAAAAAACCAGTTTTATTCTTCACATTTACTTAGAAGATGTGCTTTGATATACGCTAAGGTGGCAAGATAAAAAAAAAAACGTGTTATAGTAGCTTTGCTTTTCACATAACTGTACACTTACTTGCAATAAACTCTTGGATTGATTCATGGCTTAGTTAACTCTTGAGTTTACTCCTACAGACCTGGTTTCAGGTACTTAGCACTCAAGGTCTTCTCCAGCTCTTCTTCCTCATAACAAAGTTACTCATCTCACATTGATACATCCTGATATGGTTAGCTAAACCTATCAAGTGGAATAGTGCAGCCCATTTGTAGTCTTTATTCGGCAATTAAATGTGGTAAAGATTAGATAGAGCTTCTAAGATCTAAATACACCAGGCACGGTCTGTGACAAGCAGGGAGGGTAAGAAGATGAGCCCAGTTTCCAAAGCCATTATTGCTTGAAGCTGAAGGTTCAGAGAGGAAATGTCATTGACGTAACGTGCCCCATGACGTTAGACAGCTGAAGACAGTGTGAACACCAAGGAAGATGAAAAGAGGCCTTTACAGAAAAAGATGTGAGGGCATAAATCAGTTTGAACAGCCACACCAAGAGGACCTGTCCTCCAATGTGATGGCAAGTAGCGTAACACGAGTTAAAGCAATTCTAAGGAAAGGCGAAGATTTCTGGTGACGTTTAGGTAAGTCTGGAAAATAAACGATGTTCCACGAGTGATGCTTTGTATACTGTGGGTATGTGCATTTGTGTTCTTTTGTTTCTCCCGTTCCTTGTGACTGCGTCTGAATGACAAACAGGGCCTTGTTATGTGAGTGACTCTGTTTCCTGGGTTATAACAAACATCTCATTTGTTCAAGCTGGGACTGTGGAGCCAGCTGATAATTCCCAATCATGTTTGTCTTCATGTGTACGTAGCATCCAGAGATAGACAGATGTGTACTGCTGATTATGAATAACTGTAAGGCTCTTGTGGTTATATTCAACCACAATTTTCTAGATTTAACACTTCCGAGACACACAAAAAAGATGTTATTGATTACATTGCGGCATATTAACAATCACATTACACGTATTGCTTCTAATTTTCTTCAAAATGTTTTTTTTTATCCATTGTAAGAAGAGAATTACCCAACAATTCTCCTAATGAGGAGAAGCAAAAAGCAATTTTCTCAGTGTGCTTCCTGTTGTTTTTCCCCTGTGGTCCCCCGCTTTGCTCCCTCCTCTTGTTTGTATCACTTTCAGCCTGACTCTAACATGGTTTAGAGGATGTCCTTTTAATGGCTATCTGCTAACATCTTCTTTTCACACCATGACGCCCCAGCTATCTGGCAAACTAACTCATATCACTGGGACAAAGCCAACAAGTATCACTAAAAGTAAAGGACCAAACATAGAACTAAGGCTGCGAAACCACTGCCTGCAACTCTTGATTATGCACCATGAGACAGTATCAAAATGACAGTCATATTAAAGAGAGCTAACAAAGATGTGGAGGACAAAAGAAAAGACAAAAGAAAACATGGGCAACAACAATGGTTAAAAGGTGGAAATCAAAGTTTAAATAAAAAAAAAAAAAATTAACAAATGAGCAATGTACACTACTCTCTTCCACTGTAATAAGTTTGTCGCAAAATACATGGGCAGATATTGGTTTTTGCCATCTTTTCTCTCATCCCACGATCTTCCATCCTTCTACTCTCCATAATCAAACCAGTTCTTGACTCCAAGCTTCCTGACAGTCTCAAGAACTCAAAAGATTTGCATGAATTCCCACCCAATCATTTACATGAAATTGCTTCCAAAGGAAAACACAAATGATGCAATGAACAAATGAAAAAAAAAATAAAGTAAAAGTGTGGAAACCCTACCTGGCAAGCAGAAGCAGTTCTAGGTTATAATCCACCAAAGACAGATAGAGGCGCTCCACACATCCCCATTAAAGTGGCCTACTTCCGCTGTCAAACTGGTGTGTGACGGTGTGTGGCTGGCCAGCTGAGCTGGTGTGTGATTCTGTCAGTGTGGGCTAGGCCAACTGAACTGTGCAGATCTACTGAGTCAGAGAAGAGAGAGAGCGAGAGAACGAGAGGACCAGAGAGAGAGAGAGAGAGAGAGAGAGAGAGAGAGAGAGAGAATGCCCAAGAGACAAAGTAGGTAGACTCCCAAGCTGCACAAACAAGTGGGAAGGAAAGGAGAAGCTAGAGAGGGGAGGAGACAGAGATAATGATAAGAGTCTAACGAATGAAGGAAGAGAGAAACATGACTGTCCACTGAACAGAGTGACTGCTCTGTTATGCCCTCTGTGATTGCACGTGTGTATCTGCAAATATTGTCCAGCATGTGTGTGCACATATTGTGTCCATTTGTGCCTCTACACCACTCCCACCCCTCAGTTGTCTTTGTGAAGACATTAAGGCACTACAGTATGGTCCCACAGGATGCACAAAGAACACAATGGGCACATAACTACTGTAAACACACACACACAAAAGCAGTTACAGGGAGAGAAAAACACATACATCTATTAGGGGCACATAATGCAGCTACTGTTAAATAATCAACATGTATAAAGCTGGATTCGTGTCTTATTTTAAAGATTTTGCATCTGGAGGGGAATCATTGGGTTTCTGTGCAGCAGCAGTTGAGCTCACAGCCCTAAAAGGCAGTTTATTATAACGTTGGCTGCAAATGCAAACAACATGGTTAGCTGCACGTTCTTCAACTCTCCTTCTATACAAATTACTGGTACTTTGGAAAATGTCTAAATCCAAATATGCCATAAGATGCTTTGAGAATAGGGATATACACTAATGTAGAACAACCCTGTCAGGTAAGAGTATCTAAACCTACATGTGATAACAATCAAATGTCTAACTTATATGCCAAAAGCCCATCATTTTGACATATATTCATTTTGCATTTTTCTTACAATACAAAAATGAATATACTAGCATTATACCCCTAAGTTTTGCTTAGAATTATTCCTTGCTCAATAATAATTTGTATTTGTTTTCCACCATGGACTCTGTGGCTTTATATATAGATGTGTTTACGCTCTGTAAGTGCTCAGAGGTAATACCTGCCAAATTTCCAGGCTTGGAAGACATGAATGGAACTACTGTAAATGAAGGGTCTCAATATAGAAGAGAGCTGGAAGGATTTTACGGAGGCTGTAATGTGTAAATTATGGCTTCCCATTTGTTTCTGTCTGCAACCATCTAATTATCATGCAGGCTGAAGGATTTTTGGGTAGTCAACCAAAGCAGATGGGCTTCCATGGGATACTACAAAGATTTGACAACTCAGAGCTCCACGAAATGATTCTTTTTGTTGATATACTGAAGATGGACTACAACAGTTGCACTGTACAGTATTTTAATAGTTATTTTTTTTTTCTAAATTACAAATCAGATCTCAGTTGTGCAACATTAAAGGGGACATATCATGCTTTTAACGCCTTCCTTTTTACATTTATATCATTCATTTGTGGTCTATAGAAAGTGGAACGGCAATACTTTGGTCTGAATTTCTCGTTATTGTTGCCCCACAGCACCTCTTTCACTCCTGCTCTGAGGTTCTTCTGAGAGCAACTCATTTTGTGCAGTCTCTTTAAATGGAAGGGAGGCAATTCAACACCCCGTCCCCTCCAGGTCACAGAGCACTCCATTCCACCCCGTTCGGCCATTTTTGAAGTATGCTGAGGGATAGTGTAATGCATTGTGTGTGTTATTACTCCCAACAACCAAACATTTAGACATATCCACTTGCAGCTTCGGCATCCTTCAGCTTGGACTAAAAATAAGTCGCAGCGAAAAATAAAAATGGCAGTTATGCAAAATTGGTAACCTGGAAGTCCATGATCTTCTTTAGCAGCTCTGCAGCAAGTACTGTGATGTTAATTGCTCAAAAAACGTAATAGAGAATAGAGAAAACTGAGCAGCTTGAATAATATGACCCAAACAGCACCTGGACAGACTAAATTCAACTTTTCTGCATTCCGTGACACTTGAGGTACAAAACAAATTGTATTTGAATAAATACATAAATATTTGCCTTTACAGTCCCACAGAGGGGAAATTTGTCTCTGTGTTTAACCCATCTTTAAAGGAGCAGTTTGCTGATTAGTGTACGGGCAGCAATCTGTGCTCAAGGGTCTTGCTCAGGGAAAGGCTAAGTTTCAAATTGTCGACCTTTGCGGCCTCTCCAAGACGTAAACACCCAGCTCCCTAACTACTAGGCCACCACTCCAACTCTTAAAGCTACAGTAGAGCGTTTAAAGACAACTGTGGATTTAGTCTAAAACATTTGAACAAGCACACCTTACAGGTCCCTCCCCCTTGCTCTCTGCTGTAATACAGCCTTCCCTCCACGGCTCCTCCCCCACAGCAGCACCTGCCATGCTGCTCCAATGTTTACCTGTCTTTGTTTTCTGAGTAAGTGCTACTCAACAAATTGGTAGTTTTCCTATAAAGCAGTTTGTTTCTCCGCAACTTCTCTATACAGCTGCAGCCCACTGATAATCTTCAGTTTAAATTATGATAGTGCTGTACAGGGGAGGGGTGGGAGCAGCGTGTACACAAGAGGGAATGATACTGCTAACAACCAATCAGAGCCAGACATTCCTCCTGGCACTGATTGGTAGTTTCAGTCCGGGAATTGTGTATTTCTGCAACTGGCAGTAGGACCACTGGGAGGAGCCAGAGGAGCTTGATTTTTTTTTTCCACAGATTATCTGTCTCATATTTTACTTATCAGGACATAGTGACAGTTTAAAAAATATGCAAAAAAAAATAAATGTATACAAAAGTTACCTACTGCAGCTTTAAATACCATAAGTAATTAAAAAAATATATTTTATGAGTGTACATACACTATACAAAAAACAGTAGTTAAAAACGACATACAATTGCAATATATCGATAGTAGCTCTTTGTATTTGCTTAACCTACAACTAATGTTTGTATAATGAACTGATACGGTCATAAGTGACTTGAACTGCTGTTTTGGGTTGTAATAAATTATGTATTAAATATTTTTTCAAAACTAAATTGTAAAACTTATATTACTTTTTAACATAATTAAATATTTTGAGAAAATGGTCATCAGTGAAAAACTCAAAAAAAAATCCACAGTGGAAATGTCACAGATTTCCTGTTTCTAAGGTGCTAAAGCAACAGATTTTAAGATAGAAATAACAAAACATATCACGACTGGATATTACGAACATTAAAATAAATATCAAGGAGCTTTTAAATAAAAACAGGACCAATTTGTGCTCAGGTAAATAGATTCCTAATATGTAGGACACAACCCAATCCAATTTAAAAACTCAGATTGAGATTCAGCAGCTTTAATTAAGAATTTAAACAACATAATACACTAATGAGCAATAGAGAAGATGGGAAGATCCATCTTCTAGCCTAAAGTTTATGATTGTGAAGCCAAATTTAAAGTACTAATATTCAAACACTTCCCTTGTCTGCTAATTGGTTTGAGTAGAATCTTTACCATTTCAATTTTTAGATACACCAATTAAATTTTAATGGTTTCCATCAGTCAGAGTAAGACTGGAACCCTTCCAGTGCCATTGGATGGGCAACCGAGGATTTGTGCTCTTATTTGGCACGAGAAATGAGAGCCCATAAACTGGTCCACAGTGATAATATTGAGTAAATGAGTGAGGCGGGCTTGGTGCCCATCTCTGTGGTCACAGGACAACAAGAAACTTCCACCCTAAACAGGTCTCTAAACATGCATCTGGATCTGAATGACAGGCTCCATGCAGACTGTGTTGTAAGCTCAGGGTTCAGAGGCTGCCCAGTTTACACAGACTCAGATTGTTTGGAGCAATCACCAATGTCACAGGGATATTTTCCAAAACTCAGATATGCATTGGCTGTATGGTATGGCACAATTACTGTTCAGCTAAATTCCCCCCAAAAATCCAGGCTATTGTTAAAATGTCAATGACAGCGATTAGTATAATTGACTATTCTATTTTCTGCAGACTTTTAATGACAGCAAGGTACTACTATATCAACTTTCTGATGATTTGACATGCATGTCGTCATCAAAAATTAACCAGTTATCTTCAAGGCAGATGGTGCAAAGCCTGCAAACGTAAAGCCGAATGGTTCTGGATTTATTCCAAGTAAATATCCTGATTACTCAAAAAAGACTAAAATCTGTTTTTGACTTCTTTTTGTTTTATTTCCTGTTAAAGAACTGTTGTATTTTATTAATTATTATCAATATCGTCGTTTCTTTCATGTCTCATATTGTTCTTTCATTTAATCACTACATTTCGAAAAGAATTTGCCCGTTACGGGGAATAAAATATATTTCATTTGATAACTGAAGTTATTCTTTAGGGCATCTTAACTAGAGGGGATCCCAACAGTCCTATGAACTGTAGAATGAAATGCAGTGGTTAAAAAAAGAAAAGACACCCTGCCTAAATTCAGTAGTGTACCATTTGGTCCTAAAAAGGATTTTGGAAGTGTTCCTAATTTCTCATTAACTTTTCCATTAAGTCTTATCTTTGTTTAATAAATAAGGATATGGTGGAAGATGTGGGGTTTGGGTTTCTGGCCTTTAAGTCAGATTGAAATAATTTTAGAAGCTGTTAAAGACCAGATCATTAATTTGTAAACGGTTTTTTCTCTATCCTATCATTTTGCTTTGCAAGGATGTATGTATAAAACTAGGACTGCTTGATAACAGAAAGAATATTAATCACACATTTTTGGCCAATATTGATAGTTGTTTAACACAGTTACTCATTAGATATAGAAATACACTGCATTTCACTTAAAGAACAAAACTGGAGTATACTTGAAAAGTAATATACATTCAAATAATTGTAATAATTTTTTTTTTTTTGTTTTTTATTTCATTCGTTACATTTTTTTATTGATCGTTCACAGCTGAAATTGGAATAAAAAAAATAGTTTGACTAATTGGACACCAATAAGTAAAACCTTTGTTTAGTACACAAAATGTTCTGCCGGGAATTTGCTCAAGGTAATCTGTCTGGAATATGATGGTGGCAGTAAATTCATATATAAGGGAATAAACTGATATACAGCAATTATTGCTTGTGCAACTGAGATGAAATTGTGGTGACTGAAGCAAGGACTTTAGCCTCTACCGAGAGAACAACGACTTGGCCAGGTGAGCTAAATAGGCCTTTTATTGCTCTAAAAAACATGGATTTAATTTACAGCCGAAACAACAACCTCCAGATAACATGAGAAATACAGTTAAGCCCCATGATCTAAACCCTGCTCTAGCAGATGTAGATTTAAAGTAATCTCTTAATTTTACCAACATGCTTCTTCTGCCTCAAAGTAATATTAACCGATTGGACCTAGTCCTGACTCGATTCTAGGAGCGAAACGGGGTTAAAGATTAGTGTAACGACTTGGAGCTCATCACAAAAGATAATTTGTCAAAACACCATTGGAAAAAGCCAAAGAGCTGGTCAGCTATTGCTGTAATGCCAGTAAAGATCATTTTATTCATTATTGAGAAGGGTATAAATAATTAACACATGTAATTTTTGATAAAATATTAATTGTTTTACATTATTTCATTATCTTTTGAGAGACCACTCTCTCATTTCCTATCAGAAATGGGATGAATATTAATAATTTTATATCTAAATCTGCCAAGGGTATGAATATTTTTGGGCTTAACCGTACATTCAATATCTACAATATTCGTTTCAAAAGTGAATGGCAAATTCAGTAGAAGTTTTACAATAATCTGTGAATCTGTGCTTAAATAAATAACTTCTGTGGCTTACTCAACCTTGTGGCATTCATTCTTTTATTCATTCTCCAATCTTTAAAACTGTTATCTTGATAAACAGAACCAAAGATTGACATTAAAGAGTAGAATACACACATGCTCACGCAGACGCAGACACACTCGCACACTGCCCTGGTCAAAAGCTGTCAGTCACTGGCGAAACACAACATTTTACATATGCGACTGTTCCATGATAATCAAGGCAAGAAAAAAGGACCACAAGCACAAATTTCTTTTGAATCCCACTTTGTGTAGTTCATGTAATAATTTAAAAAAATGATGCACTAACAGCAGATTGTAAACCTGTTCCAAAACCAAATAATCGCAGAGCCGAAACAGAAATCTCTACAAACTAATCGCTGGTTTTTACAGTAAAATAAAACACCCAGCTCAACACGGTGAGAAATCCCCAAACCGAAATTAAGAACAAGAACTAAATCTATTCACCACTTCAAAGTACCACAAGTCTTTGAAGGAGCTCAAATATTGATTGGGACTACAGAAGCCACAAAAGATTGCGTACTTTACCTTAGATACTGGCATCTGGACTGGCAGCGCCGGTGCTCGTCTGAATGAGTGTATGAAAGTGTGTTATTATCGCTGTGTCCCAGTGAGTGACAAAGAAAGGCATCCACAAACACTGACAGTCGCAGCACAAGTAGATCCGGACTACTTATCCTGAGATCTTTATTCTTTTAAATTTTATTTCTCTACGTTCCTCTAAACGAGTCAGCGCTGCTTCTCTCCTCCTTGTGTCTTGTTTCTTGTCTGTGTTGTTGCTGCAGTCGCGGCTTCTGCCCCAGCTCAGTGATAACGTGCATGCCAATGTGTGTGCAAAAGACAGCGAGAAGGGAAAAGGTGGGCGGAAGGAGGGGGGCTAAAAGAGGGATTTGGTTTAAAAAAAAAAAAAAGAAAGACAGATGGAATCAGAGGGAGAGACAGAGTTGTGAGCATGGAAAGGAGGAGTTGTGAAAATGTGATGTATTAAAAACCTAGAGAAGGGGTGGGGGGAGGACAGGGGGGTGATGGAAAAAGATCAAATACAACTAACTCTGCTGAGACCAAAGCAGCCTGTGTCCTTCATTCCCTCCCTCCCTCTTTCTCCCATTCTCTCGCTTCTCCCCTTTCTTCCCCAACTCGCTATTTTTAGAACTTGCTCGGCTGTGAATCAAAGCCTCAATTTAAAACCTGTAAAGGAGGAGAACGGTAAGGGCTGTGTCTTTTGCATCTGATGAGACACACACACACACACACACGCAGACTAACCTGCTCTGTGACACTGACCATGCTTTGCACCTAAGGGGAGTCATGCTAGCTATTCATCAGGCCCTATCTAATCATATCATGTGCTGATACAGTATATAAAGAGCTGCCTAAACAACCGTCTCAAACCCTGTTGGTTACACTGGACGGACTGCTGTTCTGCTTTCCGTATGAAGCCGACGGAATGGCAGAGACAAGGCAGTCAGATGAGGTATGAAGTAATGAGTGACATTTAAAAGGTGGAAGGTCAGCTTAACGGAAGCTAGACCTCATTGTTTCCTCTTTTTCTCTGATTACTCCTTCTCTCACTGGTCGGTAAACTGTTTACGACTCTAAATGTCACCGCTGCTATCAAATACTTGTATTCATCAAAAAGGGTCTTTGGATCATAGTGAGCCTATTAATTTAGGAATTAAACTCTTATCCCAGTTCCATTACATGCTCGGTGGAGCAGGCGTCATTTTTCACACTGAACAATGCGCATAATTATACCTGGGAGGGATGGACCTCATGCTCCGCATTCCCTTCTTAGGGCTGAGTCTGAGAGGCTCTTATCCACAGTACCTTCTGTGGGGATGCATAGCCGTTATGCAATGCAGTTATGAATAGTTAAAAGGTGAGCTAAAATAAAGCCAAACATCGTTCCATCATGAGGAAATCATTAATTCTTAAAAAAAGTCAAAATAATTCATTCAACACTTCAGACCGCAATGATTAACATTGTTTCAGCCGGGTTGATGTTTGTCTGTGCGGGAATGTGCGCACGAATATGAGAGAGGAGACGGTGCCAGCGGACAGAAGAAGAGAGAAAAAAGGTAGTAATGATCAGAGAGTGCAATAAAGTGCAAGTGGGATTTGCTAACTTTTGTGAGGAGAACTACTTTTAGCAATGCAAGGCAATGACAGCAAGGCCTTTTTCCGCCAACTATAGATTTTAACATTTAACGGAACATGTTTACAAGCAAAGATGTTAATGTTTTATTCAGGTACGAATGGACAGAATTGCAAACAAAGAGTTTATCTCCACATCTTTCAATGCATATTAAATTCAGAGCAGCCATACTGGATGTTAAGCAATAAGCATCCAGAGCAGAACTCTAAATTCAGAGGCCATTCTGTTTTTGTTTTTGGTATGTAGAAATACCGACTTCTGAGAGTAAATCGACCGCAACATTTATGGAAATCTGAAAAAGCAGCAAAGCTACAAATCTAAGGAAAATAAATCTTTAGAATAATACTAAAACTAAGTTTTTCAAGATCTTTTTGTTTTTCTTTCCAATGCAATGCTTAAAACCTTGGCTTCAAATTCTCAAACACAGAGACCGTTAGAAGTAGAAAGTGATAAATTAAATAAACTTGTGCTCAAATAACACCATCTGTGAGCAGAAAACAGAGAGATTTCATTGAACTTGCACCAGTATGGTTCCTGTGAAAGTTTTGCATATTTCCTACCTATTTTCTGATATTGCTTGCAGGCTCTCGTGGTTGAAACCAATTCAGTTGCACATGTAATAAAAAATATGTGGGGACCAACTAATTTTCTTTTTCCTTGGTCTCAGGCGTGCACACTTTATTTTTCCATAGTTTTTATGCCTTTGTTCATTCCCCATCTACAGGTTTACTTTTTTGGACACAGGTGCCAGTCGTGGATTCGCACTAATGTTATAAAATATTTCAGAAATGTAACTCACATCTGCCTTATTCAAATGAGTGTATTCTAAATCTGGATGTCAAGACAACACGCCCCAGAAATAGCATGCAGTGTGAGTGTTGAGCGTCTGAGCAAGGATGTGTGAACAGAGGTGACGAGCAAAGGGAGGACGAATAGAATTCATCCATGTCTAATTAGAGACAACGAAGGGGAAACTGCTTCGTCGCAGTGAATCAACAAGAACAGGAGACACGTTAATTACACGATATGATGCTTCAGATGTTTACCATAGTTAAAATTACGTTTAGAGGGTGTAAATTCCAGACTGCGGGTGTCGGTTTTGAAAGACTCCAAGAAGAATAAAAACCCAGTGAAGTTTTATATGCTTGCTGCATTTCTCACTACTCATATTTTACGAGTGAAACTATACATCATATTTTTCAACCTTCATTGAAAAGTTAAAATAAAGTCAAAGCTGTTCCCTGGCTGCTTTCCTTAATATTGCCCAACCGGTCTAAACTGTCTAATGTCACTGTGTTGGAGCTTGCTTGTAAATCAAGTTTGAGCACTAATATGCATTGCTGTGTAGGTTCGAACATCAATCTCGTGGCAGAACGATTTCAGTCAACTAGAGCCTGCAGATGATCTTTTTAATTTCATTGTTGTTCGATTTTGTTCCAAAGAACGTGAATCCCTGTACATCCAACCTGCCAACATTAAAAATGGGGCTAGTATATACCAATCACAGGTGCTTGAAAGGTAATGTAGCAAATCCAGTATTTATTATGTTCATGATAATGAGCTTATTGCTTGGAAGAAAAATTTTATGGAGTGTTTTTCGAGTGCTTTGGTCTTTCTGCAAGAAATTTGTCTGTTCCTCCAGTGTATGCGTGGTTGGGTTCCTCCAACAGTCCAAAATTGTGCATGGTAGGCTAATTGTTATCTCTAAAGTGCTCTTAGGAGTGAATGTGCTTGTGCATGGCCGTTTGTACGATGAACTGGCGACCTGTCCAGGGCGTACCCTGCCTCTCACATAACTCACCACTGGAGATAAGAACAATTGCATATTTTCATTGTTTTCATGAATTTTATATTAATTAGGTTTTTATATTTGGTATTTCAACCATTTCTTTCCAGGGTGACATGAGTATAAAACACACCAATTGATATAGACTTCTGTCATGAATTGGGCCTTTTGTTTGTTTTTGGGGCTGATTGACTCATTCTTCCCCAATCCATGCCTAATGCTCCTCTTAGCCACTTCTCGGTCACCATAATCAGCTTCACCTGCCACTTTACAAGTCATTTCATTTGTGACTCCACCTATATATACCTGCCTCTCACAGCCAGTCAGCGCCAGAATGTCTCATCTCTCTGCTTGTATGTACGCTCCCAGATCTAGCGTGCTCAGCTTGCCTATCTTGTGTTCCTGTGCTTGACCTGCCCTCACTAGTTTCTCATCTAGTGATTGTGTGCACCACCAGCTTCTTGTTTCTCCTTTCTAGGAACTCATTAGCTGTTTGCTCAACCTGGACTGCCTCTGACTACATATTCTGCCAAGCCCCTTGGATTGCTCTCCCCAGCTCACTCATCTGGTTTCTACCATCTTCACCTGGTCAGCCTGGTTCAAGTCATTATTCATCTGGTCATCTGCCTGTCTCCACCATGCTCACCTGATCAACTCCTGCCATCTTCACCAGGTCAACTGTTACAACCATGACCTATCCTGTCAGCCACCGCCTTCACTCCTGACAATAACCTTTTAAGAAAATACACATTTATGTTAGCTTGAATATCGGGTTTTCTGTGTACGAGCATTACAGATTTGAAAAATTATGAACTTCATGCACAGCTTAGATTTATTCGGAATTTTCCACGATCCAAACATGGTCAAATTTATAACTACAGGTTAAAATATATGCATGTACTTCAGCTAATCTTTAGCTAGAAAATCCTTGATATGTTTCCCTTCTGGTACAATTCTAACTCTTCTTCATTTCATTAAAACTTACTGGTTTTCTGGCATGTGCTTAAGTTTAAACAATAATCAACACATCTTCAATAGGGCTGAGGTCAGGACCATTCCAGATGCTTAATGCTAGCCCGTTTTATCAGTCCAAAGACAGTTTCATTGTGTTCGGGGTAATTTTTAGTTGGAATACCCAATTGTTTGCAAGTCTCAACCACCTAACCTAAACCATCTTCAAATGAAAGCACATTGTTTAGTATGTTCAGGAAAAACCACCACGGCTCAAAGCTTTCACATACTTAAAACTGCTGGAACACCAGTGTACTCTGTGCACAATAAAGCCAGTTTTACATTATTCCAAGATGGACACATTTAAAATTTATTTACATTTGCAGCTTGACACAAGGACAAGCCAAATGGTTTCCGGAGAACTTTGTGGTCGGATATGACAGGAATGAGATAAATGGCCACAATGACAAGAGGTATGTTGCAGGAGTAAGAATTTCTAGGAAAGATTGTGTTGGTAGGATCAGCCTGAGGAGTTGTTTGATGGCAGTTTTACTAGTGTAATGCAAAAAGTATGTGAAATAATATAGAAAGAGGAATACATTGACACTCTTCAACTTTAGCTCAAATGGATGACTGAAAACTTAAACACGGCAATGCATTTAAACAAGGAATGATCCCAGAGACTCACTTAAACTGCTTTTGAAATGGTTAGCTAAATAACACTGAGCTTCTAGTCTTGCCTTCCCAAAGTCTGACCCTGATCTTGTTAAAGGTTTCTGGACTATTTTGAAAAACTGGGTCCCTACACAGAAACTGATCAGAATAAAATATCCACCTAGTCTGGCTTGTGCAGCATAGATATCATTTGATTTTTGTAGCGCACTTATTGTGAATTCTACAGACTGAACAAGGGGAACAAACATTGCCTGAAATGGGCTAATCGAAAGAAAGAATGTGGTAAAAGAAGAGGAAATAGAGGATAATTCATTAATTCAGCCACAAGTTAAACTGAATGAAAGCTAAGAACTTATTTCAAAGTTGTTATTTTGCCCTGCTTGTTAAAGTGGAGTGTTGTGCAGTGGTAAGATATGCTTATCAACAGTTGCACATTCCCAAACACTTCTTCTCAGTCACTGAACTTCATGTGTCTCTGACTGAGTGCTTACATGCCTGCCTGAGATAGGGAGTGTGATGAATTAGGGTGGAAGAAAATATAATCCAAAATCACAGTCGAGTACTAAAAGAAGAGAACACAAAAGGGGCTCCCGTGAGACGTCATAGTCCCCCCCCCCCCCCAACATACGTCAATACTTGGAACATGACCACATCTGCAGCTGAAGCAGGTTCTAATGTCAAATGAGAGGAGGACAGCCGAACTGATCAGCAGCAGCAGCAGCCATCGTCTTTTTTCACTTTTTATGTGAATGCGTTGATTGTGCTCAAGTAGAAAATTATACAACTTTTCAACACCAGATAGTTTGCTTTGCTCCTCTGACTCAAAGAAGGCGTGCCAGCATTGCACGTCAAATGCTAACTGCGTGAGCGTGGCAGTCATTTTCAAAACAGGCGGTCCTGTTTAGACTCCTATTTTAGTGTGTGTGTGTGTGTGTGTGTGTGTGTGTGTGTGTGTGTGTGTGTGTGTGTGTGTGTGTGTGTGTGTGTGTGTGTGTGTGTGTGTGTGTGTGTGTGTGTGTGTGTGCAAATGAGCAAATGTAGTTTTCTAGCATCTTAGAGGCTGACGCCGCTCTGATGAGAATGTACCGGAGGCTTTCCAGTGGAGAGGGTCGGAGATTTCTGACTTTAGGACTTCAATTCACCAGGCTAAATGTTTATTCTAACTGGGATAAAAGCAAAATCTAGATTTTAAACACATATCTAAAGTTTATTGCTGCAATCATTACTTAACGAGCTAGATTTCTTTATACCAAAAAATATTCTACTTAGACATTTTTTTGTGTTTTAAATCAGTTCAGACACAACCTAAAACTACATTAAACAGGATACATTTGGGCACAAAACAATATTTGTTTGAAAAATCACTATAAAGAAAATAATATGCCTACATGTTTTAGCTGGTCTGATATCTGGTTTGATGATACAGGTTTGTACACAAAAGACACAGACCCATGCTAATAACTTTAGAAGTTCAACTGATCTCCTTTGAAATGCAGATTATTACATTTTTGTGTGTAAATTGTGAATTCATTGTAATCCTTCAGAATAAATGAGGTAAATACTGATTTGGTTTTCCTGTTACAAAAAAATAGCAAGGCCTTTAAAGGAGCAAAGCGTAAATTTCAGGATGTTTGTAGACATCTGCCCCCTCTGGCGACAAGTTGAAATGACAGCAGTGTTGTGCATGTGCATTGGAGAAGGGGAAAAGAATGGAGCTAAATTGGGGTCATAATGTTTGTTCGAAAAATAAAAAATTTGAAACTGAAAAAAATGAACCTTTTTTTAAACTGGAAAGATTTGAAACAGCAATCAGATTCTATCTTTTTTTACACTTATTCAGGAACGGTGGGAACTGGGAATGTCTTTAAAACGTCAACAATATTCTGTTATGTGTGTTTTTAATAAATAGTTTTTTACAGCTAGGATCATGCTAAAAAGTAAAGTAAAAAATTTAGCAATGTCTTGACAATTTAGAAATATCTATCACACATATCGTTCCAGTACAATATTATGCCCCTGAACAACACCATCCACACATTTTTGGCTCAATTTTTCAGGCGATTTGCTTCATGTTGACATTTTTATTTATTTATTTAAAAAAAAAATTGGTTAGGGTGCAGAAATCAGAGCAGCAGTGATTTTAAATATGCAGTGACATCAAAAAAACATTTGCCGTAAATCTTTTGTTTGTTAAAAGTCTAAGAAGACTCAACACTGCAAGGGAAAATACACGTCAATCCCAACATCGACAACGACAAGAACATTACTGACCATCCCACTAAAAAAAAAAAACTTCAAGTAAATTTTTTTCTATAAACACACGTCGACTGTGTTCAGGGACTGAAGAAAGTAGGGCAGCCGCTGACATCAACACTATGAAGAAATAAGCCTATTTACTGAAAAAAAACATGAACCAAAATGGAGTCGGAGCGGATTGGGATTCTGTGATGCGCGCATTTCCTTAAGAAAGTATTCTGCTTTCCCTGCATACTAGAAAATAACTCTTGAGAGAGGTGCACACTTCAGCTAAGTGTGAATTTGCTCAGCTTTGTGCATGGAGGGGAGAAATAGGGTTTCCGACATAAGGGTAATCAGGGGGTAATTTTATAAAGCTCCTCTGCAGCACTTTCTTGAACACTGTCATGAAGATGCCTAGAGCATGAAATATATAAATGATTCAGGTTAAGGAATATGTCTTATTGTTGACACAACAGTAAACAATGAAGAAAAACTTAAGCAAGCTGACCTATGATGAAGGAAGAAGGGTGTAGTTCAAAGCAGTAACGCTAAGCCTTTTATCTTGTTTGGACAAAATCCCAAAGCACAGTGTTACGCTCATCAAGTAACACAAAAGAATAAATTATCTAAAGTTCTAATTTAGCTTGCTGAAACACTTTAGTTTTCGTGGGTTTTAATTTTTTTAACTTAGGGAAAAAAGGATTGCCTCTGTTGAAGGATGTGACCCATATGTCTGCTCACATCTATCTATGGCACTGTGTCCTCCTTTCCTTTGCAAAAATAAAGCCACCCAAAGGAACACAGGCCACACAAGGACTTTTTCCTCTCATCGTTCATACTTGGCAAAACTGATTTGCATATAATTAAACATAGTTGAAGGTGACTGAACACAAACTATTTGCCTCTAAGGTACTCTGGAGAAATGCAATCAAAAGTGAACTAATTTGTCAAGAAGTAAAATGCTATGATTAAGCATCCATTTCATTGCCTTCGGGAAAGCTTTTAGATTTCCATTTACAGCAATAAGAGATAACAGGAGAAAGATCCAAAGAAGGGCACAAAGGCCATGAAAACACGCGATGTAAACCATCAATTACTGAAAAGATTCTATACCTATTATACATACCATGCCTGGCCTCTAGCGTTTTGGTATGTTTTCATAATATGGCTTTGTAAAACCAAGTGAATGACAGAAACGCCTAAGAAGCTGCAATACGACTTTCAATTGGAAAGTTTATTGAAAGTGTAATGGATTATTTGAAAGTTAGAAATGCTTAACTGAAAGATATGTGCAAGTTTTCCAGTGGACAGAAACTTATATAGGTGTCTCTGGTTGCATCTTTTAAACCAAGTAAAGGATGTAGGAATAAAGGCTAATGGTTTTACTGTACTATATGTACTATATGTCCTTGTTTATCAACTTGTATTCTCTAAACCAGTGGTTTTCAATTCTGGTCCTCTTGACCCACCATCCTACATATGTTAGTTGTGTCTCTGCTCCAGCACACCTGAATACAATAATTTCATTACTTTCCCTACTGCCATCAAGGGCTGCAGTGTTCTCTTCATCACCAATTTATTTAAAGTCCCAGTGTGTAAGATTTGCATACATTTAGAGGTGCCCTAAATGAATAACAAACAACCTCGTCGTTAAACACGTAATAACTACTACAGAAGCCATGGAGTGTCATAAATGGGACTATGTATACATGTCCTCTATTTAATTGATACCAAGTTACTGCTAAAAGCTACGGTCATTGTGTGAAATGGTTTTTGGCACTGTTGGTACTAATATAACAGCAAAATAAACTTCACTGTTATATTAGTAAGTAAAAAGCCAAATTAGTTACACACTAAATCATTCTCATTTGTCACCTGGGATGGAAGTAACATTCCCTACAAACAATCGGTCCTCTCCATCAACAAAGTCTTAGACACGTTCTTTTTCCTTTCAAACCTAGAGGTAAGGTCCATAACTACTTCGATTCAGAGTGTAGCCCGTGTTTACTTCCTGGTGTCTCAGCCAATCATATGAGATTTCCCAGCATTCCCAAAACAGAGCGCAGCATTTGATATTTTATCTTGGCAAAAGAGCAGCAGCCTGCCAACATGGAAGCCAGTAAGAGAAGCGGACTAGAAATATAACAGAATATAAGCTCATATACCTGTCCTGTTTAAGTAAAAAGTCACAACAGCAACACACCGTTTAAAAACGGCATATTAGATTGTTGTGATTGGCAGGCTGTTGTACCGATTTGAGCCACAAGGGGTCAGTATTATAGCTCCTTTAAACCACAATACTACAATGTGATTTGTCTGAACCATTTTTGGTTCAGACACAAACGGTTGAAGCCTGAGCAGTACAAGATGGATTCTCATGTGTTTGTGAATGCAAAAATACTGCGAGAATTCAGCTTGCAGGCAAGGTTACTTTAAACCTGCTTCCCAATGGATTAACGTCATTAATTTCAGTGTGAAGGCAATCATGATGCCATTGTGCCATTAATAATCACCAATGATGTTTTTCATTGTACTCCAGTTCTACTGCTGTGGGAATCACATTTGTATTTGGAGGTTTCATTAAAATCTTTGTCATTTCCCCAAAAATATGGGAGGTTTCTTTTTCGTAACAGCAGTATGAGAGGTTTGCCGGGGGGAGGGGGGCATGTACAAAAGCACTATGCAATATTGAGTGTGCTGTCCATAATTGTGTAAAAGTGGGCTTGTTTCGGTGAGTGCAGTCAGACGAGATCTAGTACAAAAGACTCTGAAACCTTAGCGGTTTCCACATGGTTAGGGTCCTAATTTCTGACCTACAGCCTGATAAACTCAAACCATTTGCTGTTCTCCAAGCAACCATCCTGTAACTGGGAGCCCTATTTAAGCAGAAGCTTTCCGCTTCAATCTTCATTTTAATTCTCTTTTTGTTTTATCAACATTAAATGACCATAGTTTTGAATTATTGTTGCTACACCCATTTAATCCCCAAGCCTCATTTGGGTTGATAAAAAGCAGCAAACATCGATGGTGTCTGGTAGGAGTCCGACGCCCCAGGGCTTTGGGTCCAGCGGCCTTTTTTTTTTTAAAAACATGTTCTATTCAGAACCGTCGACAAGTCTAATAAAATTGTTCCACAGCGGAAATCCAGTAATCTGTTGTTTCTCTGAGCACCTCAGCATGATGCGTCCTTGTGTTAAGGGGGCAAATGGATGCACATTAATCAAAGCGACGCTTCACAGCACTCACAGTGTGTGTTGCCTTAAAGCAAGGTTAATTGTTTAGTCATGTGAAATAAAAAAAAACTTTGTTTTTTTCTTAAAGATATTAAAAGTTTGACACTGGAATGTTTGTGTTTTATACTTTGAGAAACAAAATCAATTGATAGGACATCCTTTCCACTGTGAAAGACATTTCCCCAAAGAAACCCTGAACAACTTCAAATAGAAAGTGAAAAGTATGAAAGTAGGCAGGTTTTTCTGACTGGAGACATGAAGAGTATGGTAAATACCACAGCATGTGACTTAGCATGATTGCCACGTTCTTACATTGAACAGTGCAGTCTGTGGTTTGGTTTTGATTTGTTTCAATGCCATGTAACAAATGGCAAACATGAGTATTCACGAACAAAAACTGCAACACATGCATCGGATGGCTTTTGCATTGGTGTGGAATATATTAAAGAACATTCTAACACCTTCTATAAGCAAAACCTCTGTAGCACTAAAGCTTATGTTTGAAATTGTGTCTAGAGGCAACATCAGATGAATTCCTGAACAAGGTTCAAGAAGTCCATCTCAAAGTGGTTTGAAAACTGCGGGGTATTTAGACAGAAATCTCTTCTGAGTCATTGCAGATGGATTTAACATGCAGAAACAAACATCCACGCACAAATATGTATTGAAAGCGAGGTGAGTAAATAGAAAGAGGGATGAAAGATGGCCGGCTTGTCTGTCCTCTTTTTCCTCCTCTCTTTAATACGCTGATGAAATAAAGTCCTAATGTACAACAGGTGGGCCATCTGTTCAAGGTAATTTATCCCTTTTATTCACCTTTCAGATGAACTCAAATGAGCTGGGAAGAGAATGGGACGTCTATTTTACTCATCGAATATAAAAGAAGTATAGATTTGAAGAAACAGAAGAGCAATTAGAATTTCAAGCAACAAGAAATGGAAGTACTGCTAAGATGAATGAAGTGCAGCCAATCTAGTCAGATAATATCAAACACAAATTCATACTACTGGTAGAAATGCAAAATGCATATAATAATTTAATAAATAATTCAAACACACAAAATAAAAATGGTCTATATTGTGAAAACTGACCTACATGCCCATTAGATATTGGCGATCCTGACTAGAAAACCAAAAAACATTTAGTATATTTCCCTGGGTAGAGCTTAAAATTAATTCCCTGATACAGGTCGAATTCACTCACAACTACTCAAGAGTTTCATTTAAACCAGCAGAGATGAATCCAAGTAAGCACTTTAAAATCACAGTGCAAATTTAAAGGTGCTGTCTAAGTATAATACTTAGAACCACTGATTATGTTTTAAATAATGTCAGGGTAAATAACAATAATTAAAATAAATAAATCTAACTTTAAGTCAAGGTTGTTATGCAGATCCAAGGAGGGCTCCATCTTAGAGAAGCTGGACTTATGTCAACTGCAGCCTTCCTGTTTGCAGATTTGCACTTCCTTTTTTTACATGTTGCTCTGCAATCTTACTTTTAAAACAGGTTGTAGGAGACGGCTCTGTTAGCCAGTTTTAAAGTCCACATGCTTTAAAATCTACCGTTTATGTCTTGATCTCCTGTCACAACTGGGAGAAGAAAATGCAGCTCAGAGGAAAAGTGGTTTTATGCCCTTCGCTCCATTCCAGATAAAATGTAACAGGTCTGCAAAGGTGAGAGGTAGAAATACGCTCAAAAAGCTCATAGTGGAACCACATAGTGTGAAATGTGAAACAAGCAACATAAAGGTATCACCTGATTCATTTTAGGACTTTAGAGTCCTTCAATGTATTCAAGCCTTTTACTTAAAATTTCAGGATCAACACAGAACTTTTAAAAAAGGTTAAGTTTTCATGAACTGATAACTAAAAACCAACAGTGACCAGTTTGAAAGAAAAATTACGGTAGCTATGTTACCTTCTTATGTTCTTATCCTAACGCATTGATTTCAGTAAAATTGGCTTCTACAAACAAAGAACTTTGCACTGTGAGTTGGAAACATTGAAAACAAAAAAGTCAATACATGCTTGAAATGCAACTGTTCTGTAGAGTTTTTTTTTTTTCTATAAATACATTTTCTTGATACACTATTATGGTACGCACCACTACTCAGATGGGGGAGAAAAAACAGCAACAACAAAAAAACACCAGATAAAAAGTAAAAGCTTTGGATTTCAAAATCTGGGTTAAAAAAAAAATAGCTAAAGCAAATATACTACTTTAGTCAAGCCAAATAAAAGAAGACTGCTGAAGAAATGTATGCCATACCGTTTATAACAGCAAAAAACTGCTTGCAAGTGTGCAACGTTTCAGACCGTAAAAGCTTGCAAGCATGTGATGTTCACAAGGCATCTGTGATAGTAGGGGCGGTATGAGAAAATATATGCATTCCCATGTGTTCATCTATTTCCTGATTCATCTTTGGAAATTGGAAACGCTCCTGGATGTGCATGCGTGTCCGCTTCCGCGTATCCTACCTGTTCAAAATGCGGAACGGCAGGCTCCCTCCTGTGAAGCTGGAGCTGCTTGTCAATGTTGTCCTTCAGGCACTGACACACGCGGCGCTTCTGGTCCGCTGAATAGGCTTCCAGGCTGAGCAGACAGTCACACTTCTAGAGACAGACGGGGGGAGAGAGAGGAGCAAAAAGGGAAAAAAAAGTGGGGGTTGGGGGTAGAAGAGAAAACAGGCAATTAGGTTTCTCCTGTCAGAGAAATAAAGAAAAAACTGTGTTTCCTGCTGCTTAGATGGGAAACAAAGGGCAAAAAGTTGTCTTTTATGAGGAGGAGATGGAATAATTTACTTATTTAGTTATTAGTAGCATTATAAAATATTTTACAAGCTTGTTTATGTAGCTGTGTATTTATTTTCACCATTTGAGCTTGCCTTCACAGTCAGCTGTTATCCGAACTTTCTTTTCTTCTTCCTGGCACAGCAAAGCGCTCACTTTAGGGAAATTCAATGATGGCTCGCTTCTACTTCAAGCAGAATTTGATATGCTGACGAAATGATTGCGTAACCAGACTCTAGATGGCACTCACTGAAAGTGAACAAATCGATACATCCCTTGGAAGTACACGAGGAAGAACATCTGACAACCAATGCTAAACTGGTTAGGGTTTGGCAGAGTCTGGCTTAGGAGCTTTTCACGCAAGACGACAAAAATACCTCATTGCAATTACCAAAACGTCCTCGAACTTTGACTCTCACCGACGTGCGTGCAAGACAAAATGCGACATGAACAGTATTTGGCTTTTATTGTAAATATTTGTGTCTATTTGTAGTTTTCATGTGTTCACTACTGTGTCGGTGGTGTTTATAGTGCCCTTTCAAATGCATTCATAACCCTCGAGTTTTGTTCATAATTTACCAAATTACAATCACAATCCTTGTATTTTATTAGGATTGTATGGGACAGAACAAAAAAGTGCAATTATAAACTGGAAGGGAAAAAATCTGAAAAGTGTGTAGTGCATACTGTTTCAGCTCGCTTTATTCTAAAATCCCTAAATAAACTTCAGTGCAAATAACTGCCTTCAGGACTCCCTTATTGGTTTATAGTCCACTTGTGTGTAGTTTAATCCCGGCATACATGCAGCTGCTCTATCACGGACTCAGAGGTTTGGTCGTGAGCATTGGTTCATAAACATCTACACGAAGACCAAGGAACACACCAGAGAAATCAAGGACAAAAATGTGGAGAGATTAAATTCAGTGTATAGCAAAAATGAAAAGCTTAGGACATCTCATAAAGTACTGTTCAGTCCATGACCAAGAAATGCAGTGAGTGTGGGACAACTGCAAACCAACCAAAGACATGGTCGTCCACCTACACTGACAGGTTGGGCCAGAAGAGCATTAATCATAGAAGCAACCAAGAGGCCCATGTTAACTTTGAATGAGCTGCAGCGATCCACAGTTCAGATGGGTGAATCTGGTGACGGGACAAATATTAGACATCTGCTATACAAATCTGGCTCCTATGAAATAGTGGCTAAAAGAATAAAAGCGACAAGAAGTAACATTTGTAATTTGCTACAAGCCATGTGAGGGATACGGCAAAAACATGGAAGGAAGGTGCTCCGGTCAGATAAGGCAAAATTGCATTTCTTGGCCTACACGGAAAAATCTGTGTGTCAGAAAAATGCACTCCGCTGAAAATATCATCCCCACAGTAGTGGCGATAGCATCATGGTGTGTGTATGCTTTTCTTTAGCAGTGACAGGAAATCAGGTCAGAGTTTATGGAAAAAAAAAGGATAGGGCTAAATAAGGAGAGAATCTTGGAAGAAAACCTGATGGAGATTTCAAAATGAGGCATAGATTCAGCTTCCAGCAGGAAAGCCACTCAAAACCAACAAAGCTGCAGTAGTAATGTTTTAAATACACAAATATTGTGTTTTTGTTATTTTGTAGGATGTCCTGCCCCGCGTGGAGGAGTTTAAGTATCTCGGGCTCTTGTTCATGAATGAGGGGAAGATGGAGCGGGAGATCAATAGGCGGATTGGTGCTGCGTCTGCAGTCAAGCAGGCGCTGTACCGGCCTGTTGAGGTGAAGAAAGAGTTGAGTTAAAAGGCAAAGCTCTCAATTTACCGGTCGATCTACGTTCCCACCCTCACCTATGGTTGTGAGATTTGGGTTGTGAATGAAAGAACGAGATTGTGGATACAGGCGGCTGAAAAAAGTTTTCTCCGTAGGGTGTCTGGGCTCTCCCTTCGAGATAGGGGGGGAAGCTCAGCCATCAGGAGGGGAGTTGCTGTTTCTCCAAGTCAAGAGGAGCCAGTTGAGGTAGCTTGGGCATCTGGTTAGGAAGCCCCATGGATGCCTCCCTGGTGAGGTGTTCCGGGCACGTCCCACCGGGAGGAGACCCAGAGGAAGACCCAGGCCTGGGAACGTCTTGGGATTCCCCCGGAGGAGCTGGCCCAAGTGGCTCAGGAGAGGGAAGTCTGGGACTCCCTAGTTACCCCGGAAAAGCAGAAAAAGATGGATGGATGGATGGATGGATGGATGGATGGATGGATGGATGGATGGATGGATGGATGGATGGATGGATGGATGGAGTCTACAGCAACTATGTCAATGCTTACTTTTAGAAACATTTCTAGAGTTTTGGTTGCACATTTTCAGCACAGGAAGACGGTATCAACCTCCTATCATTCTATTTGTGCACATTCATTGTACATCTGCTTCTCTGACGCTTAACCAACGCTTGCTGATTAAATATGAGCTACAGCATTAGAGAGACCATGGTCACGGTTACGCTTTTATGTTTATTTTGTTTGTGTTATGAATATAAAACCAATTCATTACGTATTTTCCCTTTGTGTCTCCGTTGTCCTATATAACAATTACCATCCACCTCAGCTGCTTTGTTTCAGGCAGTGTCAGGGAGAAACAGCAGCCCCGACAATTTTGGGCTTGAGTCAGGCTATGAATAGTATTTTACCCATTCTGTGCAAATCCTCAGAGATTGACTGAGGTCTTCAGGGCCTGTCTTGACGCTGGGTGCCGTGGTCAGTGGTGAGTCATGTAGAGAGTATATCTGCCTGTTTTTCTGGCATGAGGGCTTTTGCACGCCTGACTGTTAGTATCACTTGGACTGTCTTTTTCTGTGCCTCCCAGAGTGCTGTCATACAGGGGGGAACCGCTGTTGGGAGGCTTGCCAGTTAAATCTGTGTCACTGTTGCGACAAAAAAGTAAGTTAAACCTTGCAGAAGGATGGGAGTGTATTGATCCATAGTACTGCATTTAGAAGAAAATGGGTGGGTGTGTGTGTGTGTGTGTGTGGAGGGGGGGGGGGGGATAAAGAGACAAAACTTAGAAAGAGAATCAACTCAGATACAGTAGCCAAGGCATTTATTGTATCGAGCCTCACTGTTCAATTGCTGCACAAGATGATGAAATAGATGCTTCTTCAGAGCAGGCAGAAATCAATGTGGATGTTCTTTGATATCCATCATTTAGACCCAATTGGACTCTATAAGGGTACACAAAGCCTGTGATAGTCCAACACACACAAACAAGCGGCCTCTGGGTAAACTAGCTCCATGTTGCTCTGGGTAAAAATCGTACATTTCCATCTAAGACTGTTTTTTGTGCTCCCGTATATAGCGCGGCACTCTCTAAATGCTGTGAAAAGTCAGAAACGGTTTGAAAAAGCTCCTCAAAAAAAAACAAAAAAACGGGGTAGAGTGAAAAATGCACTCACTGCTTTCTGAAGAGCAAGACATTTTAAGGATATTAGAATGCAATACCACAGACCTGAGATCTTTTTGATCTACATTGCTGATAATAATAAAAATGCTTAATCCTAGCTCACAATTTCTGAACAATTAATGCCACAATAGAAGTAGACCTTTGAAAATTATTAGTGGTAATATTTCTAAAGAGATTCCCTCGGATGTTCGTCTCATTCACCCATTGCCCCGCAGTAAAGGAAATCATGCAAATGGTTGAGAGGCGCCAACCACAGAAATGTACTTGGAAATGCACAGACAAACACACCAACCAAAGTTACTTTCCCTACACAGCACCATCTTGAATTCTAGAGGATATTTTTAATGTAGTTCTGTGTTTAGAAAACATGATTCAAGAGACAAAAATACGGAGACAGCAAGCTGGGACAGTGAATCATAGTCTAACACTGGTCCCAGAGCCGGAGGAAGGTCTGCGAGTCTCATCTGTCAAAGAAAGGAAATATACATGCTTACACAGTCTCAACTAATGTTGGTAGGAATAAAGGATACTAGCAGAAGTCGTTTTTATATTTGTATTATTGTTTGTAAATAGAATATTACAAACAAAATCTATTGAGATTATTAAGGTCAGTGTTTTGTTACCTTTTTAATTTATCCACACAATAGAATCATTAAGATTAAAATTCCTTCTTCGAGAAACACCTGATCACAAATGTACCACAACTTTGCAACAAATAAAATAGACGTAATACAAGGCTAAGTGCTAAGTAGAAGGCAGCCGAAGAACTCAAGAAGCCTTTTGGATGAGAGGTGAAAAATCTTCAAGAAAACAACAGACGACCAGCTGCCTTCTACTGAATTACTTTGGATTCAGATGTCCTGGATGACTGAGAATGTACAAAAAATACATTTAAACACACACCAAAAAGTAAAAAATAGATCATCAAGTGAACAACCAAACCATGTGCAAACCTACAGCTGCACTATCCAATGGTCTGAGGCTCAGACATCCAAGAGGAACTGTTTACCAGAGCGTCCTTGTAGGTAGTAGTGTTGAGAAAGTAAGATGGGATAAGACTATTTAAAACGTTTTTGCTGTTTGTTTGTTTTTGCTTCACTTATCACCATATTTCTTGGACTATAAGGCGCACATAAAATCCTTAGATTTTCTCAAAAATAGAAGATGCGCCTCATAATCCATTGCACTTTATGTATGATTACCATACTTGTGCTTGCTGACCAATCCTATGTGGTACAATGCTCTAAAAAATCTGTAAGTACGACTTTGGTAAGCAACGAAGCCGCTCCGATCAATGGATATTCGGAGCATTACAGTACACTGTGTCACTGATCGGACCCCTGAGCTGTCTACAAGACTGTCTGACTGTAATGTCTAAACTAGAAATGCATTCATGTAAGACAGCCCCTGCCCAGAGTACATGCTAGCAACAATAAACCAAGTAAGTTAATTCAACATAACACTGAAACATCTACTGCAGTCTGCAGTAACTATTTTATTACTAATACCAGTAGTAACTAATGTTACTAATATATATTTTAAGTTGGGTATAAGCTGGGTATTTAAACTTTGGCTTTAACGTCGATTTATCCATGGTTACCTTGAAATAATTTCACTGACTTGACGTACAACTCGTTTGAAAAAATAAAATTCCCGTCTTTTTTGCCCTAATGTTGGCAGATAAGACAAAAATGTCTGCGGTAACGCAATGAGCTTTACTTTCACCACTCTTACGTCGTCTTTGTTGTCGGGTGACATCAATTGAACACCTTCGCTATAAATTATAGCGAAGAATGCAAGCCAGCTCTTCACGTCCAACATCAGTGTCTGGTCTCAGATGTGCTTCTGGAAGACCCTATGGATTAAGAACGGGATGACATTCAAGTTCATGTGTGTGCCGTAAAGGCCAAGGACCCCAGACTTTTGGCAATATATTGTACATTGATTCCAAGCTGACAAATTATTTTCAGATCTGTTAGGGATGCTTATGCTGATGTAGCTTCTTGGCATTAAAACAGGACCCAGTCGATAGCTCAGCCTGCAGCTACAGAAACACCATGCTACCCTTTTATAACACCATCTGTAATTTGTCGCTTTCGGTAGCTGAGACAGGTCACAAATGAATCCCCTTTTAATGGAATAATAGAGTGAGTGGCTTATTTAGAAAATGATCAGCTAGGAAGGCGCATTAGCTAAAATAGCTCATACGCCCCCTATTCTGTCTCCTACATTGGTTCACCCCTGTTTATAAACCCACCCCTCCACGAGATACACATAAGACCTAATGAAACCAAATTCGATGAATGGCCACTGGTCTGCCAAGGAGTAGCTAAAAATACAGAGAGCATTTCCCCGTAATCAGATTGATTAAAGTGATCCTTGGTGGAAGCCCTCCCCCTGAGCCATCTGGCAGATGAGTTTTGTGCGTGTTCGCTGTCAGCACAGCTCACCTAAACTGCCTCTGCACAGGTTTACGAGGCTTCAGTGGGATTTTTTTTTTCTTCATCTCAAAACGCCTGGTGATAATGAGCCACAGCTACAATGTGGCAGCAATCATATGTTTATTATCATAGACTCAAGCACACCTCGACAATTCTGGAAACATGCCAAATGTTTGGCATTGCAGAGATAAGAAAGCTGACAGCATTCTTGTGGCAGAAACTGATAAGGGAATTCTTCCCGTTCTCTTTTCAGGCTTAGGGTCTAATAATTTCTGCACAGAAATATTAGAAAATAATCAATCTTACTGAATGATGTGAAACCTCCCAATAATAAACAAAAGAATTTGACAAATGTCCAAAACTGAAACATACAATAAAATATAAACAGATAGGTTTAGGTCCCTAAATGCTCACTTTGTTTGTTCCTACCACTGATCTATCTAAACCCCCATTAATTACTGCCTTACGTTAATGTATATGTGGTTTAAAACATAATTTTGGCATTTAGATGAGCAGCTTTATAGTCATACATGTTTTCAATAAAATAAATAAATGCAGATGACTTTTTTTTTTCCAATACCAGAAAAAAATGCTTCTCAACTGAATGTGCCCACCAAAGATGATTATGGCACTATAATTAGTAAAAACATTTTAATAAAGGTAAAAACAGCCTCTATTAGGATACTAAAATGGGCCTGATTGAGCACACAGTGCCAGAAGGTAATAGTGGAGGAGGGGGGAAATTTTATGAATTAATTTTTTTGTGTAAATGACAGGAAAACAAGGTCCTTAAATGGGTTCTAGGAAACACAGCATGCTAAAATGTAATGTTTTATCAAGAGCTCACATAGAACCACATTTCTCAGAAATTATAAATAAAGTGCACAGCCACCGTCACTACAAGCATCATATTCTTCTAGTCATAGCATTTATCCTCTCATAAGCATTTCCTTCTAAACCAATGAGGCTTCAGGACTGCTGCGTTTAATGGGTTTATGGCAGCCACATAAGTGACAAGAACTAACGACGCTGAAGCAGCTGGCTAAATCTTGCGACATAATATTCCTGCCTATGTCAGGGAAACTGCTCACACCTTCTGTCCTCCACAATATTCCCCTCCATGATGTTTTTAAATCACCACTTCCTTTCCAGCAAACGTCCACTCACATGATGATTCAGGTAATCGTCCAAAACTAAATTGTCTGCTAAAATGTACATTTTCTCGGGTGTTTATAATTCACATATTGTTACATACAATGATTTTACCAATCTGGAGACTTTGCGCGATATGCATAGAGTGGCTTGCAAATTTATACCCTTTAAACTTTTTCTCATGTTAAATGTCTTTTTTAGGACTTTATGAGATAAATCAACACAAAGTAGTGCCTAACAGAGACATGAATGTAAAATATATTTTTTACACATAAAATAAAGTGTGCTGGGCAAATGTGTTCAGCCTCCTTCACTCTGATACTCCTAAACAAAACAACACATTCTCTTTAAAAGTCCCCTAATGAGTAAATACAGTTCCTCTGTGTAAATTTCATCTCCGTGAAAGGAGAGCAGTTCTCTAAAGGCCTCGGAGATTTGCTAGAGAACGTTAGAGGACAAACATCATCACCAAGATGAAGGAATATGCCACACAGGTCAAAGAAAAAGTTGCAGAGAGGTTTGAAACAAGTTTAGGTCACAAACCAATCAGGAGCAACGGGGTAACAAGACAACTGAAACTGGAGCAGTTTTCCATCCAGCGGACGAATAACCTAAAGGCTACCCTCAGGACTGGAGCATTATTTCAGACAAATCCTATTGATCTGTTAAAAAGGCCCAGTCAAAGTCCAGACCTAAATCCGAGTGAGAATCTGTAGCAAGATATAAAAGAGACGCCAACTACCCCAAAAGATTAGCAACAGTGATTGCAGAGTATAGGGCACTGTATTTATCAAATTTAAGTAATAACCCTTGTGTCCTTTCCTGTGGCGGCCTACCATGAAGCTAATAAAAATCTGAGCACTGCCTTCCACTTTAAAATCAGGTTGAAATTAAGCAATTATTGGCCAATAGTTTCACAGGCAAGCGAGCATTTTCTTAATTTTCCACACAGAAAGCAATTTCCGCCAGACTCAGTGGCTTTCCCACACTCTTTGGTCTATTTCGAGCTTGCTTGCCTGGTGTGAGCTCCAAAACTGACATGAATGGAGCATGTAAACTAGAGGTCTTGGCACATGGCCCTTCCTATGGCCACCAGGGAGAATGATAAGCACATGACAGGGCCTACAGGACATTTTCTTAAGTTAAATACTGTTCCTACTCGTTTCCTCTCTGTTTTCTCGGGCACAGTTTGTTTCATTGGCATCCGCACAGAGAAACTGTTTTCGGCGATATTTTTATTTCATTAATATTTTTGCTCTTTCACAAAACTAAATCAAGTCTGCTCTTATTGCACAAAGATGAATGCTGCTCACATTTCAGGGGTTAAGACCCATGAATTATGTGAGTGCTCCCTGTATTAACCTGGTAGCTGTGTGGTCATGATCAACTTTAACTGATAAAGGTCTGCTAATACAGTCATATTCAATGAAGGAGAATATGAATTCCACTGGGGCTGGTTTGTCAGATTAAAAGTACCGTTTGAAATTAATAACCTTTATGCAAGCATTGAAAACTATTTTCATTAACTCCACATTTCAGTATTAAAAAATGTTTTTTATTGGTCTGAAGTAATATTCTAATCTTAAATATCATGTTTGTATTAGTGGTGAGCGGAAAATCATCACAACAGAAGGCTTGAAAATGTCAGTTTCACTCATTGAATTTAGTTACAGAAATAAATTAGCTTTTTAATAATATTCAAATTTATTGAATGTGTTTGTACACATCACACATATGGCCACTGAATATAAATGGCAAATCCATCAGTAATTCCTCAGTTACTTTTAGATTTATTTTCCACTAAACAGTTCAGATGCAAAACACCAGTGGCCCTGATCCTGGTGGGATTGGGAAATAAACCACTCAGTGCAGTTTATGGGGATACATAGTAATCATCATAGATCTCAAAGCAATCATTTTACTAAGATGGAGGCCTTTAAGTGATTATATTTAGATATATAGCTCCGCACTGTTGCTACTACAAGCTAAGATATTAACAGCAAAGGCGTTCTTCACGTTGTGGCTAAGACTGAAGGATGAATGTGCATCTTGGTTAAATTAAACCCGTACGGGGCCGGCCCTGCCACAGTTCTGTTATAAATGGCTACTATAAAGTAGATATTTTGCTGACAAAAGCCCCAGGGAGGCTATTATTCACACCCTGCCTTGTGAGTACATGTGGCAGCTTGTATGTCATGCAGGCGATGATTCAGCTAAAAGTGGAGAGACGTTCAAACTGATGCAAACTTGCAAAAATTAAATATAAAAAACATTTTCCACAGTACATTTACATCTGGAAATACAAAATCATTGAAACAGTAATTATGGCTTATAACACAACTTGACATATAAATATATAATTTAAGCAATAAAACCAGTAACTGGGGTAATACACCAAAATAATTCACAGTGACAAAGATATTTTAAAACATTCTGTAAGACGCAATAAAAAAAATGCTAATTTATTTCCACTTTAACTGACAAGAGTTACACGGAGGCATATCATGTCAAGTTTTGACTGAAACATTGTTTGTCTTGTTTAAACCTCAGACATTTATTTTGGTGTTCTGAGCATTTAAAGAGAGAGTAAACAAAATAGTAACGCGGAAAGAGACGGGACCTATAACAGACTCTCAGCACTGTTGATATGAACGTGCAGAAAAAATAGCCAGAAAAAACCTGCACAAGTTTAACTTTCATGGGCGATGTGCAAGGAGGAGACATTTGGTCTCAGAGAAAGCATAAATGCCAAACTAAGGTTTTCCAGAGAGAATGCAGACAATGATCACTACTTTCGGCATAATGTTCCTTGGAAAGCAGAACAGAGGACATTAGAGCTGCATTATAGTCAAATCACAATTATCACTGCAACATCACAATCTCAAATGGCTGCTTGGGTGCAGTATTTGGTAGAATATTACTTTTCAAGAGCCAAGCATTCATGCAAGGCATTTTGATAACGTTTGGATAGCTGCATGGATTTTAACTCAAACATATACTTTTCAACAATAGCATTAAACATAAATAAACTTTTTTCTAATATCCATTATCTCTAGAGAACACATTTACTGCATGTCAAGAAAGGAACTTCAAACTAACTGTGAGGCACAAAAGTGCAAGTGTCATAGTTTGGGAAAGATACTACAGCTTCACGTAGCGGCCCCCAAGCAGTACCTGAGCAGCTGGGTATTTGGGCCGGCTGGGAGATGGTACGTAGGAAGCATAGCTTTAGATCCCAGTCCCTGGGTCACCACCAACCAGTCTGCGTTTCTAATAGATTCTCCCCACTCAACGACTCAGGTAATTGTCAGCTCCATAGTCCGAAACGTGGCATTATAGACACCAGGGACCATTGTCAAATGTTTGCCAGGGGCAAGAATGGGTGATATTAAATGTACACCAAGCATCCATCCTGATAGTGTTTTAATGGTCCTTTTTGAGGCAAAATAAGGGCGCAATAAACAGATATAAACAGGTGTGGCGCCATCTACCGGCAGTATCATAGAACTGTCAAAATGCCAGTTTGCTTAATTAATAAATCACTTGTAAATAATGCCAGACTAAGCCTGACCCTCTGCAATGCCTCGCAGTAAAGTGGCAGCTTGGCGAGATCGAAGACCAACAGTCATTAATTAAATACACCCACACATCTACAGCAACTTTAAGAGCCTCATATCAGAAAATTTACTCACGTCAATCAACTCTGCGGATACATCTGAGCAATCGGCAGGTTTAGCGTCTGCTTTTATTTTCCCTAAATTTATTTAAAAGGGACCATGAACAATTAGAACATACATGTTACCATTTGATGCTTTGTGCCAGAGTTAGCCAAAGGCTCATTTGCATCTGCAGTCCTTTTGGCAGGGCACAATTCATATTAACTCCATGCCACAATCATCAGATAAAAACAGCAAACATACAGAAGGTGTCCAATATGACACTCACCCATTACCCATAAACAATCTTACAATATCAGTTCATTCAAAATATCCCTCATACACACACAAAGCCAGTACCATGAGCAGAAAAATTAATGGTTACAATGTTGAGAGCTTTTTAGTAGTTTAGTTCATTTTTAAAGTTCCTTATAGAAGCTTCATTGAACACCAACATTTATATGGTATTCCCAGCGACATTCCAGTCTTTTCCCTCTTGGAATCATATATTTGTGTTGCGTTCTCAAGGGACAAATACAAATACATGCTTAGAATAATGACAGTCGCAAGTAAGAAGTCTGTTACCAAAATTGGTTAAAGAAGGATATACCCAAGGTTAATGATTGACCGGTGATGATGTAAGCCATATATACTATGGAGATGGTAAGGTTTTCATGTAGCCTCCATCTAGAAAAGTCTGATGAACTTTGGAGGTGTTGGGGACAGTGTATCTTGCTAAATAGGCCAAACGTAGCTCAAGAATTTCAATGAACAGTACCCCCACTTAGTTCAAGGCTACACCGTTGTTAATGTGAGGCAGGTTAAGGAGTTCCTTTTCTTCCTCTTTGTTAATTTATACCTCTTTTCTCCTCTCTTGTTTATTTGTTAGTTAAGGATAAAGGATTGTATGTTGTCTTGTCTGCAGGATGTCTTTAGGTCAGGCCGTTAGAGCAAAACAAAGTGAAGGGTGACACATTACCATGCGGAAATTACCCTGGGCATAATGGGTGTATATGTATGTAAATATGTTCTTGTATTTGCAAGAACATATTGCTGAGCAAGAACACTTTTCACTCCTTTTACTTGTGAAGTGAGGACTTTGATGCAAAACGAGGACCTTTTTTCGCTCCTCACTTCTTTTTCTGAGCTAGGGGTTAGGTGTAGCACTAAGGTGTCAATTAGGTTTAGGGTTAGGGTTAGGTATATACTGTTGGAGGGTTAGGATCAGGGTTAGGTAATAGAAAGGCTTGAAAATGAATGGAAGTCTATGGACGTCAAGGCACGGTCCTCACTTTGTATTTTTAACCAAGGATGTGTGTGTGTTTATACTTGTACTTGTAGCTAAGCGAGAACATTCTTTGCTAATTTTACTAGTAAAGTGAGGACTTTGATGTAAAATGAAGACCAAAAAAATGTCCCTACTTTTTCTGGGATAGGGATCAGGTTCAGGACTAAGGTGTCAATTAGGTTTAGGTTTAGGGTTATGATAAACCCGTAAAGGTTAGGGCTAGGCTCAGGGTTAGGCCATTGAAAGGCTTGAAGATGAATGGAAGTCTGTGGAAGTCAAGGCACGGTCCTCACTATGTATATTAAACAAGGACGTGTGTGAGTGTGTGTGTGTGTGTGTGTGTGTGTGTGTGTGTGTGTGTGTGTGTGTGTGTGTGTGTGTGTGTGTGTGTGTGTGTGTGTGTGTGTGTGTGTGTTCTCACTTTTTCTGTAAAGAATGGAATGCAAGCCAGTAATTGTGACTTTGTATGAAAGATTCCTTTAATGAAATGTCACAAAAAATTAGACATACCCTTATAATTATTACCATAACTTGCACTTGTGCTGTGTGTATGGAAAACAGTGTACTATATTAGCCAGATAAAAAAAGCACTCCTAGTTTTACAGATTGGAAACAAGCCATCACACTGTGATTTCACGTACTTTGGCACAGCATCTGCTTATCTCATCTCCACTCAATCATCGTGTCTCTACATTGCAACAAGTGGACAGAATATGATTCATTTATCTCAGCCATTAATGCCTCCTTACCGATCATGAGTTACACGACTGGCTCACAAGACCAAGACTTTACAGTTGACCAATAAAGATTTGATATGCAGCACGAATGTAAGCGGACTGTGTTGAGTAGGGGTGAGTCACTCGGTTCAGGTACTGATGTGCTTTAAGTGGAAATTATTCATAATTTTATTGTCATTAGTGAGGGATGGATTGTGCCCGCTGTATACCAATGGAGAATACTTAGAAATTGCAGAAAATGACGGACCGCAGAATCATGGGAGTTCTCTGTTTTTACATGCAGGAAAATACATTATCATCCACTATTAGACTCATTAAACATGCTAAAGATCCTCATCGTTCAAATAATGTGAAGGCTTTTAAACAACACATACAGCGGCATCTCAGGAAAAAGCCAAATTTCATCACCTACAACCTCTAAAAGAAGCTTTATTATTACTATTTTACAAAAAATATTTTAGGAAAGAGCCAAACGCTTAGGAAAGCTTTTCTCTCCTAAATAAATTTCTTACACGTAATTAACACATGGGCAAAAAACAGCTAATTTCTCTGCCTTTAAACCAATTTAACCATATTCTGTGACTTACATCTCCACTGTCAGAGAGCAGGTGCCGCTGCAGAGAGCTTGCTTCCCTGACGAACCGTCTCTTAGGCCCTACTCGGTCAGCCAAGTTTCCCATGATCACTCTGTGATGACCCAGATGGACTTCGCTAGTCAATAATCTCCTACACTGTCTTCCTTCTCTATAAGTCTTTCCATTTACCTTGACAATGCTCTCTTTCTTTCACTCTCCCTGCGTCACTGACACATTTACAGACACCCAACAGACACTGGACTTTACAGACTCATAATTGCACCTCCCGTATCTCAAATAGACACACACACACACACACACACAGAGTTCTTCTTTCACATAAATCTGGGTTAGATCAGTGCCATTCTGAGCAAGTGCTAAAATAGGATGACCTCCAGCTATGGAGGAGAAGGACAGGAGTAGACAAAAGGGAGGAGAGTCAACTCAGACACCGTCAAAGAAAGAGAGCTTGTGAGGCGAGGGCTGAAGCTGTTCACAACTTCAGGACAAGTTATTTCTTATTTGTGGAGAATGCAGGTGTGGTTAAAGTAAAAGCAGAAAAAAATGCAGTGGAAACATGCTGTCAGTTTTCTCCAAAAGACAAATATATGAATATAATTACAGGGATTAAAATCCTAAATGTTTCTGCAGGTGCATTAGGAGGTTTAGTTAGAGGGTGCATGATAAAAACATGCTGTTATACAAAGTGACAGCGCAAAAGTGGGAATTCAAAGTTTTTATGCAGTTGAGATACTTTTGACTGGTGCTCTTGCTTTAACTGCATTCGGCAGATACATGAGATGTAAAAACGTGGGACTGGGAAATTCAGGTCCCCAGTAAATACACAGTTCCAAAATAATAAAGTAGAAATCGTCTGAATTAATCGGAAGTTAAATCCATCTATTGTCCTGACGCAAGTTTTGTCACTTTGTGTTTTTACTTTTCTATCAAATTATCAAATGAATCTGTGAATTTCAATTCTGGCATCAAAAGATTAAAAAAAGCCAATCTGCGACAATTATATTTTACACTATTACTTTTGGAATATTATGCTTTGCAAGAAGGTTCGCATTTTGTAATGTCTCCGAGCTTCCTTTTTCAAAGTTGAAGCCAGTGCTTGGTGTAGTCTTGCCTTGAGAAGTCAGTGCAAGTCAAAAAGTCAGGAGAATGAAAATACCAAAACTGCAAAGGCGAAGGGCAGCACTGATCAGCACGCACCGCAACGAAGCAGCAGCAGCAGTAGTGTTTCGCAAAAACAAGAAAGGTGTCCGGTTTATTTGTGTAGGGAGACTTTGGATCTAAAGATTCAGACACGGATCCAAAACAAATGATGTGCAAGATTTCTCACTTGGTGGTGTTAGCATCCCTCTGTTGTGTTGGCAGCACAACAAATTGGTGCAACCACCTCATACTTAGACACAAAGTTATGTCTTAAAAGCCAGTGCAGAATTATATTTAGTGATTTATTTATTGCTTTTTATATTCTAATAATTTTTTCTTCCATGTAGATTTCCCTCCAAGAATCACTGAAGCCACTAAATTGTTTATTTTATTTGTGGGTATATTTTTATATAATATGCGACATGTAAAAAAACACATTAGTTTTTTTGTTTTTTTTTTAACGAAGGGTCAAACAAGACGATGTCGGGGAAAATGTCATGTTGCATTTTCCAATTCAATAATAGGATTGTTTTAATTAACTCAAAGAATGTTTTAAATATTTGTGATTTTTTTTTTTCGTTGTCTTTTTTTGCCAATTATAGAGCACTCCTACCATGGATGTTTATTTTGTTCATACTCCTTGTTCCTCCTCAGCTATTGCCACTTGCTAATTAGTCTTACCTGGTTCTGATACCTGTAATCACTCCTCCTGGTCATGTGGACCCAGTTTTTGTCATGTCTGGGGGATTTTTTTGATTTTTTTTTCATTTTTGTTCTAGGGTCCGCATCAGCGTTAGCATAAACAGAACAAGAACTGACAGTCTTACTCGCAGCGTTTAACTGAACCGTTAAGCAACAAGAAGTGTGTCGCACACATCTTTCTTACTTGCCGCCTTTGATGGTGTGTGTGCACATCGGTGACCTTTGCACAGACAAGCCACAAAGAGCAATTTAATTAGAGACCATCACTTTACGTACATTTCTCATTTGGGTAAACACAAACACCCACATGCTGTCGGCTGCGGTGAAGACGACATTGAGGGTCGCTTTGTGCGTTTACCTTCGTCTATGATCAGAAGAGCTCAACGCTCCAGCAATTGAAGACCTTTTCTTTGATTCTCGCCTCTCCATTTCTCCAATTCACTTTGCATCTCTTCAAACACGGCAGGAGATTTAACAAAGAAAAGGGGTGATTTAGTCAACAAACTAGCTTTTAGTTATTTTAAGACAAATGAGAATCAGCGTCTTGCAAACGCTTTCGCGACTTTTGACCACCGTGTCTTGTTACACACAAGCCCGCTATATCTTATTGAGATTTTATCCGAAGCGCCAACACACAGTAGTGTGCAATTATGAAGCGGGAACAAAATGACTCATTATTTTCCACACGTGTTACAACAGAAAATCTGAAAAGGGCAGCGTGCATTCGCATTCAGTCCGTTTCA
Source organism: Fundulus diaphanus (assembly GCA_037039145.1). NCBI lineage: Eukaryota > Metazoa > Chordata > Actinopteri > Cyprinodontiformes > Fundulidae > Fundulus > Fundulus diaphanus. The sequence continues at coordinate 20,967,311 of CM073141.1, read as the reverse complement.
TGAGGATGCCTCTAAAGAAAAGTAGAAGCAACGGCCTTCGGAGTTCACCTAAGAAGAAAACAAGAGTCCACCTGTTTGTAATTGGCCGGGCCGTGAGAAAACGTGAAAAAGCTCAAGGGTTATGAATGCTTTTACGAAGCACTGCAAACCACAGCTCCTGAATAATAAAAGAGATGAAAGAGTGCCTTTATAGATTTTTGGATCATTTCCTTTCTTAAACAACACGGCATGAATAGCTTAAACGGTAAATGTTAAATAGTAATGATTATACTAAATCATTACCACAGTATTTCCGACAGTGCCCGTGAGCAATAAGAGCAGCAGTAGGAGTGAGCTGTGTGTGCTGTTTACTGTGGCCACTGTTTGCTCCCAGAGGTATGAAATGAACTACTGACGGGGGTATCAACCATAACAGATGACTCCAGATTTTATGTGTGTGCGTCTCTGTGGGGGTATCTCGCAGGTACACTGAAAGAAGAGACCTAAAATAGGACAGAGGAAGTTGCTGCTATTTCTCTCTCTGTCCTCCTGTCTGACATCTGTCATAGAGCATGCTGCATTAGGTTGCCATGGGGGGGTTTGGGGGTTCGGAAGATAGCTGGTGGGGTTTTTGCAGCTCGCTGGAGAATGAAGAGGTCCTGTCACGCTTATAGTGCCGAACTCTGTCACGTCGCTGCTACCGTGATCTAAAAATGTAAATCTGAGTTGTGACTGTGGTTTCTCAATATATTTAAAGAAACAAACAAGTCCAAAGCGTAGGCAAAAAAAAAAAAGAAATGTGGAAAAAAAAGAAAGAGCACAACGATAAAATGTGATTCTGAAACCGTCTCTACTCCCCAGCCCAAGAGCTGATGCAACCACTTTGAGAGACTTACTCATACTCGAAAAGTCTCTCACTTCCATTTCTATTTATATATGTAGCCTAATTGGATAGACTGAATAATACTGGAAACTTTTCCTTTGTCGCTTTACAGCCTGAGGGATAGACCCTTCTCATTCTGTCTGGAAGTTCAGGGAGGGGAAAGGGGCCCTTTAAAATATTCATAAGCTTCTAATGAGGTTGTACAGCACGTTTCAAAGGAGAAAATAGTGTGACACTGTAATCGTGTGTATCTGTCAGCGGCTGAATGAAGCTTGGGTAGCTAGAAAATCTGCTCCGTGAGAAAAAGTAACCGTGAGGGGAGACGGCTCACAGCTGAAACAAACTGCAGATGAGGCACGGAGCCTACGTGGATTATTGTTTAGAATAGTTCAGCTGGATCCAGAGTTTATGGTTTAATAATTTTTTTTTAGACTCTCAACAAGTTTAACTAGAAGCCACCAATAGAAAATGAACAAAGTACTAAAACTCATCAGTGTAGTGCATACCTTTCTACTTCTGCTAACCCCTGGAATACATTCTCTCTACAGTTATAGTGAAGTTGCAAAGAAGAAACAGAATTAAATCTGAAACAACTTTCACTTTTTTAAATCATAGCAGTGTTTTTAATGCATTTCATGCCTTAGTTGTTAAAATGGCAAAGCATCTTAGTGTTGAAACACATCAGCTGATTTTTTTAACTCAATAAAAAAAACTAAATTAAAGCCACATGCCAATGTTTTCAGAAAGAAAAGAAAAAACTCAACTAAACCCAGTTTTATAGTTTATCACCTATAAGACAACATGTCATAATACATATTCTGTTTGCTTTGTTGTTGTTTTTTAAACCATTATTAAATCCAGATAAAATCTACCCTCCCAAAAAATAGTTTCCATCCATATACGTCTGATGGCATCACTTAGGCACCAGACTTTTTTAGCAGTCCATCCATTTGTATTTTTCCTGCTCGTTTCTTTTCCACTCACATGGTTTTTAATATACTCTATACCCTAAATATGTTAATACTGCCAGTGGAGTTGCACAGTCACTGCTTCTCTTCTGATGTCGTCATCATTTATAAATGGTAACTGGCTTGTATAGCGCTTTATCAAGGCTGACGACCCTAAAGCGCTTTACACTAACACTACAGTTAGTCACTCACACATTCACTCACACATTCACACGCTGACAAGGGTGAATGTGTGAGTGACCAACGCCAGCAGGCAATGCTGATGAAGTGTCTTGCCCAAGGACACACCGACTGAGATGGTCAGAGCGGGGGATCGAACCGGCAACTGGCCGATTACAGGACAACCACCGTCGCCCCAGTACAGCGATCTGGCTTGTAAATAAAATGTCTTATCATTATTCATCAACCCAAATGCACCAGTAAAGCAGCCTTAATAGTGTTTTCATGTGCAATCTGCGCACTATAAAGTATTCCTGTAAGGACTGCCGTCTGATGAATTTTTCCTTAGGAATAATCTTAAGAATTAACTAGTAATTTGTCCCTTAAATTATAACCGGTATGTTGAATAAATGTTCTTCAGTGATTTCGGTTTAAAGCTGTTAAATAATTTTGTTAGTTTTTTTTTAGACCGACTGATAAATGTAAACTTTTTAAAAGGCAATGTGTGCAAAAAGAGCAGAAACGAGGGGCCGGGCACCAGAAAGAAAGAATGCCGACAGAGCCTCTGTCAGATAAATATCACATTCTCACTGTTTCTGTCAGCTTCCCAGCAGCTTGCCGTTTTGCTTTCTGCCTGCCTGCATCCTTCTGGATTTGATTGCAACAGATATGCTGTTTTTTTGCTGTGAAAAGGCTTTTCTAAATATGGCGACGACTGGGTGTGGGGAGACAGACATTAACGCAGAATCCCAGCGTATTGCATGAATGGTTTTTAAAAGGAGCCATGAAAAGCAGCAAGGATGTAAGAAATCCAAGCTGCTCTGGTGTTTAACTAAGACAGAAAAAGGAGGATGTGTGATTATGAAGCCAAGAAAACCATGTATGTGTTAAACATGTAATAATTAGGAATAGTTTTCATGTTGTTTCAGTATTTACACATGCAAAAAAAACTATAACATCAGCTTACCGCTAAGCAGTATTTCTTCCAAAAGCTGCTAAAATAATGCAAAATACACAGCTCAAAAAATAAAGGAACACCTTTTAATCAGAATATTGATGTGGTCAGTTCAGCTGTAGAGGGAGTTCTTACCCAGTCTCAGCTGTTCTGGTGTTAATGAAATAAACAACTGGTTTACTAAAGGGCCGACAATGAGTCGACCTCAAAAACAGGAATGGTTTTGAAGGTGGAGGCCACAAACATTTTTCACTCTTCATTTTTTGTGACTGCTTTTCAGTGGTTTTGAAACTGACCAGGTCAGAGTCACTACTGATCTCTTATCCAGGGTGGAAAGTTTGATTTCATGATGAAAAGTATGGGCCTAAAAGCATGACATGACTGAAACATCATTAGTTCAACTTTGTAGTCCAACTGTTTTTAATATTTGCTTTTAGTTTCTATTTTCCCATGTTTACATTTTATTCCAACTGGCTTTTATTCTGATTTATTTTCCTATGTTTTAATCATGTAAAGCACTTTGCATTGTCTTTGTACTGAAATGTGCTATACAAATAAACTTGACTGGCCTTGCCTTACATGTACCATGAGGCGGTGTACCTGCACCCTACAGGTTTTTCAGGCAGTTTAACTCCACCAGGATGGTACATCGATACATGCCATCGCCAAAAGGTCTCCCAGCACAGTCTCAAGAACATGGAGGAGTTTCCAGAGACACGCAGTTACTCGAACGAGAGCTGGACAGAGCCATCAGAGGTCCTTAACTCATCAGTAGGACCGGTATCTGCTCCTTTGTGGAAGGAGGAACAGGATGAGGACTGTCAGAGGCCAACAAAAGGACCTCCTCCTGAATGTCTCTGACCAAACCATTGGAAGCAGACTTCTTGAGGGTGGCCTGAGGTCCCACATCCTCCAGCAGGCCCTATGTTCACTGACTGGCACCGTGGAGCTCGAATGGCATTTGCCAGAGAACACCGGAATCATCAGGTTTCAGCCCTGGCACCCTGTTCTTTTCACAGATGAAAACGCCTTCACTGTGAGCGCATGGGACAGAAGTGAAAGAGTCTGGAGAAGCTGCCGTGAACATTAGGCCACCTGTTCAGCATGGCCGCTTTGGTGGTGGGTCAGTGTTGGTCTGGGGAGGCATCTCCATGGAGGGACACACAGACCTGTACAGGATAAACAATGGCACCCTGACTTTAGGTATCTGGATGAAATCCTTTGACCCATTGTTAGACTCTTTGCTGGTGCAGAGGGTTCCTCCTGGTGCATCATAATGCACGGCATCATGTGACAAGAGTATGCAGGCAGTTCCTGGAGGAGGAAGGAATTGACACCATTGACTGGCTTCCAGACCTAAATCCAACAGAACTTCTCTGGCACATCATGTTTAGATCCTTTCAACACCACCAGGTTGGACCTCAGACTCCCCAGGAGCTCAGTGATGCCCTGGTCAGGATCTAGGAGGAGATCTGCCAGGACACCATCTTATAAGGAGCATGATCCAACGTGTCAGGCATGCATGCAAGCATGTGGGGCCCATCCGAACTGCAAAGTATCATTTTTTTATTTTCTTTTGGGGGGGGGGGGGGGGGGGGGTTGCGCTACCCACTGCGCCACGAGTGCGCCCCGCAAAGTATCATTTTGAGTTGCTGCAATGACATTTCAGTAAATTGGACCAGCCAGCTGCTTCAGTTTTTTAGGTTTAATTTTCTTGGTGACTTTAAATTAAGCCCTCTGTGGGTTGATATGTTTCCTTTTCGGCGAATGATGTGGCATCATTTTGTTCCAAACACATTATCCAATCCATGTCAGTACAGAAATGCAGGATAATTTGTTTTCCAATTGAGATCTGATGTGTATTCAAACTGTTCTTTTAATTTTTTAAGCAGCACATTATTACAGTTATAGTATTCTATCCAAAAGTTTATTTATTTAAGTTTATTTATTATTTAGATTTTGATGCATAGACTTGAGTAAAAATATATAATTAAAAAAAAAACATTAACTTTATTACCAGTATTCCAGTAAACATGCCAACTAAGCAGAATATTATTCCATTCTAGGTTCATCGCTTTAGAAAGTGGCACAAGACCAGTTTAGTGTTCGCTGCAGTTTTACCTAGTTTTAGGCACTTGGTTGAGCGTCCAGCGAAGGCAGAGCTGATTGCACAAAAATACTTTCAAACATTGGAATTAGTGTTTTCAAGATTTTTTTCAAACTCTTTTTAAATGTTTATTAACAAGAGCATTATACAGCCTGTAAATAATATTGAAATCCCTCTTTATTGTATTGTTTGTACATTTTTTCCACCTTTTACTCATATTTATTCAGAATTTTTCTAATTTTTGTTTATCTTCAATAAAATGATGTTACTAGAGTTGCACTTTTAACCCGTCCGGTCGCTGAAAAGAATTAATAATTAATAATAGTATGATAATTGTATGATTATTAGTCTGCTGCGGGTCCAGACTTGTAGTGAAAGTCTGGTTGCTTCTGATTTTAGCCGGTTTGCTGTTGCGATGACCCGGATAATTGAGAATTTTCACAGACAATTGTATATGACTGTAGAAGAAGTTTATGTGCTCATTTCCTCCAATGTTTAGGCTGTGGATCCGCCAATCAGCTCTCTCTTTTCCACCATCTTCCCTGCTTAAGACACTCTTAGGCTCACTAAAAGTCCTTCTCACTACTCCTTACATATTTTCACTTTAGGAGCTCTCTTACGGACTAGGCTGCTTTGTGAATAACCTTTATCTTACCGAGGTAAAATTCTAATAAAAAATCTTCTAAATTCTAAGATTTTTCATAAAATTATGTCACTAAGAGCTACTTTTAGTCTTAGGATTCTTTGTGAATACGGCCCCAGGACTGCTACATAGTCCTGCAGTTATCATATGCCATTAAGTAGGAAAAATCTTATCCTCTCAAGAGTCATTTCCTACATTCTCTTTCATCACAAAAGGCCAGCATGAGAGCTGTAGCAGCAGATGGAAGAAAATATGATCATTTTCATAATAACTTGAATCCTCTGAACGGCTCAACAAACCCCAGTGTAAACAAACAGCTTAATGACATTTGCATATACGTTTAAATGTGCTACATGTCTGGGTGTTTTGCTTCTTAAAATCAAATTTTGCTTGATTATGCGACAACAACCTAAGCATCTGTGTGTATTTCTCCACTGCAGTGGTGGGGTAAATGTGAAAGGTCTGCGTTGCGTGTTTGAAAGAAGAAGCTCTCGGAGAGGCAGAGAAGACATTTTCATTAGTGCTTTCTGCTAATCCTCAAAGTCTTCCCTGTAATGTGATTTTGACCACAGTCTATAGCCCCTCTGGCTCACAGACAAAATGGGCTGTTACCATTAAATCCTACGTTTTTCTCTGTTTTTCTTTTCCTTTTGTTTCAGACAACACACAGAATCTGTCTCTTACCTCGGTCATGTGGATCAGGTAGAACCTCATCCCATCAGTATAATCTGTAAAACAACACAGGAATACGGTTATACTACATTACTTTAAGTGATGTCTTCCCTTGACAGCCAGCTTTCCTCTGATGTTGTTTTCACACACTTTCCTGCATCTTGTACAGAAAGCAAGCGCCGGTGATTTCTAATTCTGACCAAACAGTTTTATTGATGGAAAGCTTTTACTGTGGGTCAGCCTTACAGACATCCCTCCATAATTCACTGAAGAAGCGCTGTGGGAGACAAGCCTGTGGCTTTGGAGGCAAGATAGATGGTTTTAATCGAGTGAGCATACACACTTAAGACCCACACTCACAATATGCAGAGCTGATGTTTACCTCTTTTCACATATAGGAGCCCTTTGGATCCATAATTTAAACACTGAAACATATATGAAAACCAGTAGAAACAACAATTTGATGTTTTGTGTCCATTTTGCCAAGAAGCAGTCAACCTTTTATTTATATAATTGTTGTCGCTGCAGACATAAACAACCCCAAACCCTATATCAGCATAAAAACAAATGGGTTATTAATGTTAAATAAGCACAAACAGTATTGATCCAAACTATCTTTAACATCAAATGTCATTAAAGATATAATACTACATCCAAACGTCTGTAAATACTCAAATAGCTTTGATGCATTTCTGTTCCTGCTGTGTAGTTTAGGCTACTGAAACATTTTTGCAGCTTTCTATTCCAGAAGCTGACCAGGCAACATTTACTTTTGCTTACAGTCATGGTGAAAAGAAAGTCCACGCTCTTTCGGTTGTACTGTTTGAAGTAGGCGGACACAGTCAGACTGTTGCGGTCTTCGCCAGGTTCCAAAATGATCTAAATCTGACTTCAAATCTAAACAAATATGATTGTCAATATATAATAAACAAAAACACAGCCAAAATGAAAAAGCAGCTTGTGGGACAAACTAAGTACACCTTTGTTGATTCTTCATAACTTAAGAGTTGGATGCTGCTAATAACAAGTTTGACCAACTCAATAAAAAACAGGGGTTTTCGCAGCTTGCAAACTTGCTGCTGGTCTGCGTTAACACAGTGAGCAAAGACATCAGCAATGACCTTAATGAAGCTGCCTATTATTCTACAGTATGACAGATCATGAGTGGACACCATTTTAGAAAGTTTCCAGACATCTTTGGATTAAAATTCCCGGTAAATTCACCCCAGGGGTCAAAACCCATCGGATCCATCTCACATCCTGAAGGCATGCAGTGAACTTCTCTGTTTACCAGCGTATTCTCGAGTCAAACGCGAGGCCATCTCTCAGACAGCAGGAGCTTGACCCCAACTGCAATATTCTCAAAAACAAGCAACAAACCTACAACGCAATAGTCGGGAGGAAAAACTTCAAAACAACTGAGTTCAAAATATCGCCTTGACTTCAAAATTCATTGAAATGCTGTGGCAGAACTTGAGCAGAGGTGTGTATGACCCTAGAGCTGCAAACATAAACAAATCCAAGCAAAGTGGTTTATAAGAGCGGGCTGCGCTTCCTCCATAACGTTTCCTTATATGATAATAAAGAAAACAGCTACTTCAGCTTAGTGATGCTGACGGCTGTTTTGCACGCTGCTGGATCATGGGGTGCGCTTATCTTTCCCACACAAGGTTTTCCATTTTGGTTTTATCTTTGTTCACAAATAACAGCATGGAACCTTTTATGTGTTTTCATGCGCCGAAGGCTAAAGATGGCAATAATTTGGGAAGTCCCTTAAACACACGAGCCGTATGACTTTTTTTTGTAAAGGGAAGATTTGGCCTCTTCTCTTTGGATTTTATATTTCCTGGATTTACAAAAAACATAACAAAATTACAAAAAATTCCAGATTTAATTTACCAAAGGAATCCAAAAGAGCCTTTAATTCATTCAAAAGATAACCATCTAATATCAAATATTTATTATATGTGTCATACTTTTAGGACTGTGCATCTATCTTAACACCCTGATCAGAGACTGTCGCACCATATCCTTTCTCCAGGTAAAACAGCATAACACAATGACAGGATCTAGAGACTAGCAGCACTGACATTTTTTTACATGTGTGAACATTGTAACTCATGTAAAGTTACAGCCAGTTTCCGTCCCTAAAAATCTATTATTTCTGTGTCTAACAGCAGAGGTCGCTGTTGTCCAACTATCTGATTCACGCAAAACCAGCAGTCTCACCAGCATAAAAGTACAAAATGAGCAAATATTTTCTATTTAGCCCGCATTAAATCAGTATTGGTTTGGTTTAACGTATTACCCCCTTTTGCATTACCTTACGAAGGGATAGTAATAATTTCATGACGTTTGAAAACATTCAAATGTTGTTTTGTTTTGGTAGTTAGATTTTGTTGGTGCATAAGAAGGCTCATATTGTTTTTAATCAGCTTTAATCAGTAATATTTATCACCTGGAATAGACAACTTTCTTAGTAAGGTCCAGCCTTACTTTGATCATTTGATCGTGGTAGGTTTCCGTACCTTTTTAACTTTGTAGTTTGCACACAACTGCGCAATTTTTTTTTCATCTTATTCTGATAAGCCATATTTCCCTAAGAGGTTTGGAGGTCTTTCTCTCTTTTTCCTGCCTTTTTTTTTAGTCAATTGCAGAATTTCCTGACAGTTTTTATGGGGCATGCTTTTTCCTTTTGCTACAAAGCTGCTCCTGACCTTTGGATCATTCAAGGGATAACACGAAAATGGGCAGAGGAATACTTTAGTACAGGACTGGAGATTAAAGGATGAATAAACTGTGCTAGATTATTTACTGTAAAGACAATGCTTGGACTACCGCGTTGTCTTCTCTACTTTAGTCTACTTTTGTTGTTTCCCACGCTCCTCAGGCTGGTATTGGGGTAATGGGAACACAGGAAAGCCCCTGTATTGAACTCGTCCTGTGTCATTACATGCACACACACAGACAAGTCAAACACACCCTCACTGAAACAAACACAATCCCCCGGCGCCTCCTTCCTGAGTGACGCTGCCGAAGCGAAATAACAATGACGAGCAGCAGGGTGGAGGTGAATATTTGTAACTGTGTGTGTGTCCCCCCTCACAAAGCATACACACAGAGCCTTTTGAATCCTCTGCCTGGTGATTTTTGATTGATAGCTGCACGGAGGTCAGAAGTGGCCCAGAGGAGATCAGTGGTGTCCAGAGAGGACAAAGAAACTCGCATCTGCATTTGCTTTATATTAACAGTATAAAAGTGCTCTCAGAGGACTGAGTGTCCATTCAGCGTGATTGTCCTATAACTGCAACAGAGAACCACATTCAGTGTCTTATTTTTTCTAATGATCATAATCAGTAATTAATCCCAATCTAGGCTGCGCACTCACTCAATCCTCACTCGATACGTCTGTTTACACATTTAATAGAAAATGAAAAAAAGAAAGCAGAGTGAAAAAGTGAAAATCAATTATCTTTGACTTTATTTCTCTTGAAATCTAACTTATAAATCATGCATTCAATGGCTCAGAGTTGTTGACCACATCCTTTTTGAAAGCTAGGTAACTCAGTTTCACTACCTGCACGCAGGACTGAATACCAGCTCACCAACTCTTTTAAATCCAGCGATTAAACAGAACCTGTCTGACAACATGAAGAAGGCTAAAAGATCTCAAAAAGCAACACATCGTGCTCCGATCTAAAGAACAACAAGGACTGGCGAGAGACAAATCCATTGATATCTATTAGTCCGGAAAGAGTTACATAGTCTTTCCCAAGGCTTTTGGACTCCAGGAAAACCACAGAAAAACACGGATCAGTCGTTTACCTTCCCAGAATTCATAGTTACATCAACGAATCGTTCAGGAGGTTAAAAGAAAACCTAAAGCCCTGCAAGCTCCACTTTTGTCAGTTATGGTCTGTGCACCTGATTTAACAGTAAGAAAAACACAGGGGGAAATTTGCAACCATGGACCAGCTCCAAAACCAAAATTACTGCTACCAAAAAGAAAACACATTTGCTAAAAAATCCATCCATTTTCCGACACGCTTATCCCTTGTGGGGTCGCGAGGGGTGCTGGTGCCTATCTCCAGCTGTCAACGGGTGAGAGGCAGTGTACACCCTGGACAGGTCGCCAGTTTATTGCAGGTTACGTCAGCTAATATAACACAATTCATAGAAAGATCCTAATACCAAAAGATCAACATAATCATGGTATCTTGACGTTCTGGGACTACATCACTGCTCCGGGACATACGAAACTTGTCATGATTTATGGATGCAGGAATTCTGCTTTCTATCTGAAACTCCTAGAGAAGAGCCATCAGTTAGGGTTTACCCATTGACCAGGAGGTGAAGCACACTTAGGTTGTGCAGGAGGAGAATGAGCTGAAGAACCCCAGCAGGTCGACCTCTGAATGAAGGTTTGTGAGCGGGCTAGTAAAAGTCTGGACTCAAATGATGAGAGTGGGATGCTGTAGCAGGACCTTAAACTGGCTGCTGCTGGTGCTTCTAAACCCTCCAAAGTTGCTGAATTAAAACAATTAGTCAAAGAACACCGTTTTGAAACTTCTCCACAGCAATGTAAAAGCAAATGTTTTGTGGCAGTTGTTGCCCACAAACCGAGGCAAAACCATTTTACTGGTTTCATCTTTACTAGGGTTATCTACAGTATGTCTTAATATAAAGTCTGATTTGTCTGATGATCTGAAACGAGGGTCTCCTTGTGAGGGTTGAATTCGTTTGTGCATTTGTTGCAGATGCTTTCGGGTCATACTGAAACCTTCATGGGATTCTCTTTCTCAAACACCACGGCGAAACTCTCAGTTGGTATATTCTAATCACTTGCTTACCACAGCCAACGATGATGCTATCACAGATTTCAGAGCCACAGTTTGCTTTTGCAGAAAAGGCCTTTTCGACACGGCACCCTCCCCTCTCACACATATTTGTTAAGACTCACCATTCGGCTTAAACCCACTCGAGTCGCACGTTCATGAACCGCAGGATTTAAACAACATGAAAGTTGCTGTGTGATGATTAATATTGTGCTGCGCGCTCTTATTATCTGAACTGCTGCTGTTTGCTGGAGCCAGCAGTTTCTGAACAATGCAGTGGTCAGATTTCAGTTTTCTGTGTCCAAAGCGTGCCCCGTTCTGTCTTGGCTCTGGGCCTCTCATGCCTCCAGGACCCCACCCCCTGTTTCCGCACGCTACCCACAAACACAGATGTTTACACCATGCCTTATTTATTTGATTTGCCCGGTTACTGTGAGACCCTGACGGTCTCGGTATTCCCTCCATTAGGCCCGAGGAGCCAGTCGTTAACACTGAGGTGTACTGAGAAGACACAGCAACTTGAAATTCAGCACTTGTTCCCCAAATATACGTTGCTAACACTCAGCTAAAAATGCCTCCACCACCATAGTAGTGTAGATGTTTATTTCTGTTTGTATGGTTTTTGGTTCCTGTTCTTATTCAGTGTTGAATTGTAGAGGGTCATATAAGGTTTAGCTGGTAGATATGATTGTTTGGGGCCATGCAGTATTTAAGTTGTATCCAACTTAGTTAACCTCACAGAGGTATCACAAGGGTACACAAAGGGTGAAAACGGAAATCTCACAACGTTGAATCTTACACGGGTGTTGAGACAAACTTACCATCTTGTAGACGGAGGTGTCTGAGGTACAGGGGACTTTGTAGGACGTTACATCTGCCAGGTTCGTTTTCTCTCGTTATGAGCAGCAAGTCGTTGTAGACAAACACTGTGACCTACAAGACAACAGCGGGAGGAAAGTTACAAAGACAGAAACAGGAAATAGATGAAGGCAGGGGATTGGGGTGGGGGTGATCAAAGAAAAGGTGGTAATACATGTACATCATTGTACAGCTCTTATGGCTTACACACTACAGAGCTGAATACTGATCTTGCCCCATTAAAGTTTTGCTGTAAACAAAGGAGCTGATTCACAGATTCTGTCAAAATAAAGTCTGTTTCAGTTTTAAGATGCATTAAAGTGGCCAGGCACAAGAAAACATGTATATCCTAAACAACCTGACACTAAAAAAACCTAGAATGCTTCAGTAAGTCCAGGTTTTTATGCTATGTGAAGCAAATACCTATAATAGAGAATGATCGTCTTAGTTTCAACACAATGCATTTGGGGCTGTCTCTTAAGGGGGGTGGGATAGTTGGTAGTGTGTTATAACTGTAGCAACTATGTGGTCGCGTGCGTGCGTGCGTGCGTGCGTGCGTGCGTGCGTATGTGTGATTATTCGGCAAGTGTAAAAGTTTGAGTGGGTGGAAGATAATGCAAGAACATGGCTAACCGTTTTCACACTGAGAAATGTGAACTTTGATAACAAACTTGATGCAGCAGATGTATACAAATAAATGCATATACAGTCTCAAAGTGATCCCTAAACGTTTCAACTTTGGTTCTGTCTTATTCAATGTCAAATTTTCATATTTATGTGTAATCTATTTTATTTATTATACCTTTACATAACTAGGAAGCCCCTTAAGAAGTCAAAAGTTGGAAAATAAGATCAAAATGCATGCAAAAAACGCAAGTAGGAGTCTCACAATTAGCCCTACATGCTTGCACTCTTAAAGTTACAGGAGACTTTATTGGAGATTTAGCCTTTCCCAGTAACATACCTTTTACCATACTGTGAAAATTATTCCATGACTAAGGTGCAAAATAAGAACGCAGTCCTACTAAGTTCAGAAAACTATTTTCTGCTGTAAGGAGCAGCTGCTGCTAATCTTTGAAAGTGTTTTGTTTTAATACTTATATCAATTTATTTAGAGTCAACTGAGCTAAACAGGGACCAACAACCAAAACAAAGAGTAATATAATGTTCTCAGAACATAACAGACTAATAAATATTACACGTGTTTGGTGTATTTAGCTCCATAATTCATGAAAATACTTAAGTACAATGAAAAAGAAACTCATCTGCGATGGCTATAGTTCATGGGTTTGAAATTGTTTTATTATAGGTGTGACATGGAAGTAAAAATGGACAAAATGGCAATGTGTTGATATGAAATGGGGTGATGAATAAGGAAGGGGGAAATTGACCTGGAGCTAATTTTTACACAAACATCGGTTTGGTCCCATTAAGCTTAAAAAGGGCCAAGAAACTACACAATGATTGTGTACTATACAATGAATATGTCATAAATATAAGGAGATGTGACATACAGAATCCAGATAGCAGAACATTTAAAGATTTATTTCATATTTTGATAATAAAAACCCAGTCTAACCTTTAGTTTAGTTTAGTTTTTTTTACTAAATACTCAATATGTGCAAGCAAAGAAAGGCTGTCATTCAGCCAAATACCCAGATATTTACAGGATCTCTCTTAATCTTTCAGTGTCTCCCTCAGGTAGATATAGCACCATTGTCTCAGATAAAGGCATAATTTCTTAAAACATCTTGAATTTGATTTTATTCAGATTTTAAAAAACAATTTAAAGTCATACAGTCCTCCTTAAAACTTCTCACGCCCCAGCCCCCAGCACAAGGGGAGAAACATAACTTATCAGTAATTATGAACTCTATTTAAATAATCACTATGATCCAAATTGTGTTTTTCAAACAATTTAGAAATTTCTGTGGATTCCACACAACATAATTAGATTCAAGCATTTCTTGAGCACAAATTCAGGAGAACACCTTAGGGTCTTCCCTCCCAAGATGCAGTTTGAAACTCCTCAGCAGGCCTGCATCACAATCAAGCTGTTTAAAGAGAAGTAGGGTGTCATCTGCATAAAGGTGCATCTTAGCAAAGCAACTTTTGTGAAGAATTCAAATACAAACAATGAAAATTTGAAATGCTGCACAATCATTTGTGCTACAAACAACTGCTTAAATCCTTTGTGTCAAACAAGCAACTCCCAGTACAAAAAGTCATTACTTTTATAGATATTTGGAATAAAATGTGTAATTTTGTTATATAGTATTTTACACCTGCGTAATTTTGTTTACAAAATCATCTTGATAAGAAAAATATGTTTGAAATTAGTTATTTCTCTTCAGTGGTTACCATATGGCTATACATAAAAACTTGCCAAGCCAATAGTTTGAATGAACAGTGGTCCTCCTCACATAAACGCACATTACTCTCATGAAGCTGCAACAACACAGACAAAGCAGAAAACAGCCTGTTAAAAGAAGAAGTGCGGAGAGAGAGAGAGAGAGAGAGAGAGACTCCCTCATGACAAACATTGACAGCAAAATATTTGCTTTATGACCCCAGGAAGAGTCCACTGCACTGCCCAGCAGAGAGCACATGTTTTGCAATGTACTGCAGGCATTTAAAAAATTATACTTTTAATATTCTCTTTAGGGGAAAAAAAACTTAATTTCCTCTTTCTACATACAGACCAGCCTAACATGAACATGCTTTACTTACTTCTGCTTAAGGAAAATAAGACCTAGGAGTACATTTCAAACAGGTAAAGTTTTTATGTTTTCACACAAATCCAACTGTGCCAACCATACATTGTTGTCAGAAGTGGATTTTTTGTGAGCAGAAAGATGTTGTTATGCTAATACTGTAGTCACAAGGCTTTGGCAGCGGTATCTTAACAGAACATGGGTCACAGGTTATTTTTGCCTGATTATCCACATTTCACTGTACAAAATGTATTAATTTTATTGCACACTGACATGTAAAGGCAGGGTGGCACGTGAAGTTGTTTACAAAATTCAAGCAACTGGTGCATAACGAATCTTTTCCATTTAATCAAGCAGAAATGATGAAGATCCACATTTTTCTAACAGACAAATTGCATTTATTCAAGTCGTGCATAATTCAGGCTGTTCTATAAATAAAGCAGTTTTTTTCTTACAATAATGTTATTCTGAGTGAAATCTTGATATTTCAATGGAATTGTGATAATACTAGAGGCGTTAAGGAATTTCTTTATAACCTACCCACATCATGCCATTGCTCTGCATTTCTTTGCATTTCACTGCATGCAAAACCACTCCAATAGTTTGCATTTGCAGAAGTGCAATGGACAAGGACTTTTGGTCAAAGAGACAAAAACCACATGAGTTTGTTTCTTCTTTTCTCCCTACAACATAGTAGACACCATGGTTACTCCAATGGAAGTGGAAAATCATAAAACAAGCCCAGAAAAAAAAGATCCATCAGTCAAAAAAATAACAGTCTACACTCAAAATCCTCGGTTATTTTTCCACATAAAGCTCCTCCAGGGATGATAATCAGTTTGGTTCTGTACCATAGAATCTCATTTAAGCTGTGCATTCGTCAATTAGCTTAAAAGAATGAAGTTAGCTCCAGCATAATTTACTGTGGCGAAGATGAGCAAATAACAACAATGTGGTAAAACATCCAGGATAGCCAAAGTTAGAGATATCTTTACAGTAGTGAATACTTTTTAAGGCAACGCATTGGGTTTTACTTTTAGCTTTAGATAGTCTTCAATGTAACCCCCTTGTATACAGGAATAATTTTCACATCACTAAAGTGAGCATTTAAAAACTTGATGCCTTTCACCAGACAAAAGCATAACTTTGATACAGTGTTCGCTCCAGTTTCAGAACTGGACTGCCATAGCTATTCCCGCATGTGTTTACACATTACCCAGACAAACGTGTGCACACAGGCAAGCATTCAATGTTCAATACAATATGACTCACCTTTAAAGAGTGGTGCTTGCTCTCATGTAGAATAATTTCTTCCGATATGACGAGAGTCCGGCTGCACAGGTCAAGAGGCTGGGTGCAGGAGAACAGACAGATTAGCACTGTAGTCTTGAGACTCAGCAATATATAATGCATTTATCAAACCCCATCAAGCATTCAGTAATCAACATTGCTATCCTCATGAAGGCATTTGTTACAAAAAAAAAGACAAAAAAAAGTACAATACCAAATCCATTATGGCTCCTTAATCCAACTGATCTGCTTAACAGCAAAGAGTATTTTTCTTTACTAACAACGGCACTACTGAAAGTTACTCCCCTGCGAAAGAAAGGGAGTTAGGGCACTGAAGTGAAATGTGTGGTTCAAAATGACAAAAGACTGACACACAAAATGCACAAGTGTGACAACGTGGGAGGAGGGGGACTTCCTCTGAAGTCCCGGGTGTGACAAGGGGCTGTTTCAATGTCTGTGTAAATGTCTCATTAGTAGCGTGGAGCGTGGTCACCGCAGCGTGTTCCTGTATGATTCTGCATGATTCTATACCACCTACTGTAAATTGTTTCTTTTTTTAAGGGATTTAGTACAGAGGAGGTCTTCAGATAAACAACAGTGGCAGTAGGAACTGTTTTTCAAGATTTTGCCACAGATACAAGGAGCATTTTGTGCCTTACACATGTTCACATGCAGAACTGACCGTTTAGCAATAAAAATGACTTAACAAAAGTTTCGTCTGCTTCCTAATTTTTGACTCTTGCCTTTTGAATCTAGCTCGTAGATTTTGTATGCATATTGTTTCAAGTAAAATGTAAAAAATTCTAAATCAAATCCAAAATAAACCATATACCTATTTCTTTAAGTGAATTATCCTGTATGGACACGTTTAACAATTATCTCTTTGCACAGGCAGATCACTACTGTAGCCTTCAGACAAAACATTTTCTATCATAAAACCATATCTGCTGCATAATAATGTGTATGGAAATAGCACATTTATGACTCACGACTCAAAAAGCAAAGCTAAAAGAAATATGCCAAAAATATACCCTAGTCACAAACCTTAAATATATTTCCTTTAAACCAATTTAATTCAGGCAAAAGCTTTCACATGCTATATTTGAACCTTTGCACAATGAATACAAAAAGCTCAAATATATATAGACCTAGCTACACAAAGTATAGTTTTTTATTATCTCAGCATAGTGCTATAAGGTGACAAAACAACTGAATAAACAATACCCTAAATTAAACACAGAGCAACAATACCAGTCTTTCGGATCTTATGGACAGAGATAGAAGCAAAACACTCAAGAGATCACACAAATAACATTGCAAAGAGTCAGAGGATATATATATATAAAGTGGAATATTTCATTCCTATATTAATCATATATATTATAAGGAATGTTCTGTAGTTTTTTGTCCCTCATACAAATTATAGAGTTATTTCACATTAGGCATTTACTCCTAATCCAATACTTTATCACACACTACTATCCATCAATAGTGTTTGTGTCCCACTTAATGCACTTCCCGATGATCTTCTGGTCCCCCAACAGCGTCACATACAGAATTTTGTCCTAATCAAAGTACTAATCCTCCAACATGACATTGACTTGGTAGAAAAAAAAACATGCTCCAATGTTCTGATAATGTGGCATATAAAATGTGCAGCTCTTTATCTGTTATTGGTAAAGACACATCTGAATTGACAGGCACATTCTTTAATAAGCTCATGTCTGGCTCCTACTGACCGTGTTGTCATGTTGATCATTTAGCCAAAGGTTAGGCTAAATCCAGCACATCAGGGCTCGTTTCCGATATGACTCTATTTTGGAGCGACTAAGGTCCAAGAGGTTAGAGGTTCTTCTCCTTCTTCATACACTTAGCACTTTGTAAGGAACACTGTAAGATGTTCCCTTTATTTGCATGTGTTTCAGGGTTGTGTAAGCCCATTT
This sequence comes from Fundulus diaphanus, assembly GCA_037039145.1. Taxonomy (NCBI): domain Eukaryota; kingdom Metazoa; phylum Chordata; class Actinopteri; order Cyprinodontiformes; family Fundulidae; genus Fundulus; species Fundulus diaphanus. The sequence goes on along the minus strand of CM073141.1, from coordinate 20,949,305 downwards.
GGCAGAGCTGGTCATATGACACAAACAGTCAGGAAGCTGAAGCAACCAGGACAGCCTCTGTTTCACTGTTAATGATATATATATATATATATATATATATATATATATATATATATATATATATATATATATATATATATATATATATATAGTTGTAACACAGTTTTGCAAACACTGCACACAGAGAAGGGCCAGGATTTATTTAACTGGCTGTGAAATTCATGGCCACGCCACTTCTAAAACTATAACTTAACTAACAGAAAATCACAGACGGTACGCCAGCACCAGGTTTCAGGATTTTTGTTTCATTCCGTTTCATTTTAAAATGCCTTGATCAGGTCACAATTCGAAACTTGGGATCAGATTAGGATTTCCAGAGATTCAATTAAACCAAAAATGTAACCTTAAATGGGTAAAAAACGTTTTGGTATTTGTAACCAAATTTCTATTTGCAGACTTTTCAAGACTCCTCTTTAGATCTTGATTGTTGAAGAGTTAAAAGATGTGTATCATGAAAAAAATGCCACATTTTCAGTTTCAATCTGCATATAAATACTAAGACAAGTAACATTTAGACCCTTGTATCAACTTTTTGGATGGGTTATGATTAGTTATTAAACAATGGTCATTAGGCATCACTTGCCACCACTTGCCATTGTTTAAATTGTCTGAACCTTATAAAAGCCATTTGTATGCATATTGTGAATCTAGTTTTTAATGAGTGTTTAATTTTGTTTTGAATCACTGAAATCAGATATTTATATATCCTGTATATAAAAAATATTCTCACTGTTGAACATTAAATTAGACCAAAATATTCTTGTTTTTGATCAGTTGGGATTTAAAACTATTTTCTCACTTTCTTCAGTCAAGACCTTTTCGCAAACTAATATACGGTAAGTATGCCTTTAATTTGAAGCACATCAGCAGAAACATTTTAAGGCAACACTTCACACTGTTGCTTCTTTGTGTGACATCATGGTAAAATGAAAAGGAAACATCTGAGATATCAAGAAAAGAATGATGGACCTCAACAAGTGTGGTTCATCTTGGATACAATTTCCAAATTCCTGAGGATGCCACGTTCATCTGTTCAAACAATTATACGCACATATAAACACCACAGGAATGTCCAGCTATCATAATGTTCAGGAAAGGGACAAATTCTGAAGATATTGGCTGAAGCTGGCAGAAGAGAGTCATTATTCACAGTTAATGGATTCCATGAGCTAAAAGGTCACTTGATGAGGAAGAAGCCATTCATCCAAACACAACATAAAAATCCAATTTACAGTTTGAAAATGCACAGGGACAAACACCTGAAATGGACACATTGTGTAAAATCCCCTTTTTTAGCCCTTAAATCAATTTTGTTGTCTAGAAGTCTTAAATTTAGTCTGTCCAGGGGCTACGTAGACATCTTTATATTCTGCTTGAGTCATATTTTTCAAGTTGTTCAATTTTCTCTGTTTTCTATTTTTTTTTTTGTTTTACAATTACATCACAGTATTTGCAGTGGGGCTGCTACACAAGGTCATAGGCTTCAGGCTTGACAATTTTGCGAATCTGCCATCTTTATTTCTTTCACTTGGAGGAGGGCGGAGTGTGAAGGCCTTCCTTTAGACTTAAAAAGACTACACCAAAACAGTTGTTCTCAGACACACCTCAGAAAAGGGGTAAAAGAGCGGCTGTGGGGCAACAATAACGAGAAATGCAGACCAAAGCATTGCAGTTTCACTTTATATAGACCACGACTGAATGATTTAAATGTGAAAAGGAACACATTAGAGAGCATGGTAAGTACCCTTTAATTTTGGGGGACATGTCATGATGTGTGATGGCGTCCAAGGCTGAGAAAGCCATCAACCGTGATGTACAGCATTATGTTGTCAGGGGGTTTTGCTACAGGAGGGACTGGTACATCTAAAAAAACAAAGTGCATAATCAGGAAGAAAAGTTATGTGGAACTGCTGAAGCATCTCAAGACATCCAGGAAGTTAAAGCTTGGGCACAAAAGAGTTTTCCAAATGGATAATGACTATAAACATGCAGTTAAATTAGTTGATAGGGGCTTAAGGTAAACAATATGTTAACTCTTACCCATAGAAAGTTAGGAGGCAGAGCTGGAAAGGTGTGTGCTAGCAAGGCAATGCCCAAACTTGAAACAGTAACAGCAGTTTTTCCTGCAGGAATGGGTCATAATTCCAGCAAACTATTGTATATTGTGGAAATGTTTGTAAACTTCAGAATTTGAAGAAAGTTAAGAAAGTTGTCGCTTCATGCTTGCTCAGTATGAGGGATTGCTGCAAAGCCATGGACAATGCAGACACCTGTGCCTGTGGCTCTACGCTTCTTCAGGAGGAGTGAATGCTGCTTGGAGAGACTTGATGCAATCTACTGGGTTTCCTTAGATAGGACATTTTTTGACCACACTGTATAATCTGATCCAATCTGCATAATCTAATTGAGTTTGACTTTAGAAAGTGCCTTGAAATGACATGTTTCACGAATTGGTGCTAAATAGAATTCAATTGAATTGAATTGAAGAAAAGATTTGCTCAGTCATTATTCTGGCAGTTATCAAATATAAATGATCTCAATAATCCTGATTTGAAACAAGAAACGTGTTGAATGTCAAACTGTGAAAATATTGGGTTATGTGTCTTTTTATACAGCATATGTTAAAATCTGATTTCAGCCATATGTATAAAAACCAGGATATACCAAAAACCAGAATCTGGTTCAGCACGGATGTTCAGCATTTGATAAGGAACAAAAATCATATGTAAAAGTATGTCACCTTAACACAAGATGTGCCCATATTCACCATCAAAACATTAAGGAATATAAAACTGGCTAACCTGAACAAATATAGGGAAGATGAGGATCTTCGGTGCGACTTTGACATATCCGTAGTTGGCGTGGGGAGTATGCGAGCGGACAATCGTACAGTTCTGGTAGTTAGCAAAATTGGCATTCTGTTGTTGGTAGCTAGGTAGGCCAGCACTGGTGGAGGTGGACGACCCTTTCGATACCTTGGAGTTGTTAGATCGCCGTAAGAACCCGGTGCGGTTGGAGAAACCACTCCCACCACCCCCAGAAAAAGCCCCGCCACTGCTACTGCCACTCTGAGGCTGGGGACCAGTAGTCTGTCGTGTGGGGTATAATCTGTTGTAACCTGCAGCTGGGACAAATGGAAAAACATAACGCCATCAAATTTGGGATTTTGCTGCTAAGCGAATGCCAGCAAACAGTCAATACTCAATATTGTGGAAAATAAAATAATTGTATGTTTAAGGGATTTGGAAAATCTTTATTTTAAAGGGGTATCTGTGTTGGTTTGAATCCAAAGTGATGACAGCGCAAACGTCACACAAAGTGCATGTCTTACCTAACGTACCCTGGTTGTCAGGATACACAGGCCTCAATATCTGAAAGCAAGCAAGACGAAATGACACTGAGATTGAATGTTTCAGCAAAACGAAACTACATGTGAAAAGTCAAATAAAAAGAGCCTTTCAAAAAACCTTGAATAATGCATGCCACAGATAATGCTAATGGCGTAATAACCAAAGCATTTGAACACTAACTGGCTGCAGAGCTTATGATTTCTTCTAAGAACTACTGGTGCTATTTGTCTGAATTGCTGAGTCGTGGGTTTTTTACCCAAGTTAATCCATTGTCTGCTATTTGCTGTGTCGGATATAACGTGCAGCAATGATCATACACCTAACGGGTCTGTAGGCTCTAGCAATGCTGTTCACCACTGTCATACAATAGTTGGTAGAGGAAGTAAATACATGTTTCCAAAACCTGACACATTATTTAGATTTACGTGGAAGTTGAAGTAATATTTGGCAAGCAAGGCCATATTTTAAGGTATTAAATTTCTGTATCAGTACAGTGCAGAACAGAAGAGGCGGTGTGAGCTTTCAAAGCGTTTTTGTGAACTACAATACTTTTGTCTTTTTGAGTTGCCACAAACATGACCCATTTCCAAAGGGCCTTTATTATTTTTAGCTTGTCCAAACTCAACATAGCTCTGCTCTGTTGAAAGCAACGGTTTGCTCACAGTGATAGCATATTGCTAGTTTACTTGGGGCTACGTATACTGTATTTTAAGAGACTAGTCAGTCATTTCTGTGAGTCTTTCTCTTCTTTCTCTCCTCACACCAAACTGATCTTATGACTCAGGCGGCTCGTAGCACTCATTTTTGTACCTTTCATGACCCTTAAGCAAAAGAACAAAAGAAATCACACAGATGAGAACACTGCATGAGAAATGCAAACATATATTAAACAGACAACAGACATATAGCTTTAAGTGACAGACTAAAGGACAAAAAAAAGAAAACGAGGAGTTAGTTAGAAGGTTTGTGGCTAAATTAAGCCCTATGCATGATAAAAAATGGTTGGTTTAATAAAAAAGGTTTTATACAAGTTAAGCTGGCACCTCTACTCTTTAACAGGAACTGCAGCAGTGTTGTAATCTGAATCTTTTGACTCAACATGTTTGTTAGTATTGTGTTAGCTGAGGAATTCAGATCAGCCTTTTTGATTTAATTGATTTGCTTTATTTCATTTGTATGATTAAAACGTTACTTCAAATACAAAGCAAAAAGGAGTATGTGCTGTATAAAATATAACTGACATGTCATGTTTTGAATGGACATGCATGCTATACAGGAAATATGTAAACTGATTTCATTATCTACACCTCAGAGAAAGATTTTTGAGGATTTTCTATTTTAAAAATAAAGGTATGCATACGTAATTAATGACACAGAGATAATGCATCTGGATGGTATCTGTGGTAAATGATGCACATGCGCGTTATTTTCGAAAATGAAAATTATTCTCTGGTTGGTAGAATTTAATGAAACAAATATCACAAAGAATTGATATATACTGTTACTGATAGCTATATTTATAAGTCCTTGAGAAAATAAACTATATGTGCAATATGTAATGTGTTGAAAACATGCATAAATCACTGAAACAGCATTAATCCACAGGACACGGACACACTGAACATACAATCCATCTATCTATCGGCACCAGGGATGTAAGGTAAGGAAACATATCTAGGCTGTGCCACCAAATGACCATAATGAGGATGAGGAGGACGAAGGAGATGATAAAGGTGCAGCCCTCCATCAGTCTGTGGTACCTGGCTTCCAGGGTTGATGGGTGCCAGGATGATGTAATTGTCCCCATTGGATGCCTTCACCCTGGTTCCCTTTAAGGTGGCAGTCGGAGGATGATGGAGGAGACGGGGTTTACCGTCCAGCTCTTCCGCCGACCCCATGTGAGCTCCCCACGCCATCGTCCCTCTGCTCATGCCCACACTGTTTCCAGTTTCAGAGCCGTTCACCAGTAGCCTGCGGGTTGTAGTTGGCCGGTGGTGCGCAGGGAGAGGCGGCACGGCTGGGGGAGCTTTGCTCGGGCCGACATCTGGTGCGCGCCTGCGAGCGGGCGGTGAGGGAGCCTCGTAGTTTGATGTTGAGGGTTTGTAGGAGGGCCGATGGATGAGGCCTTCAAAACTAGGCTTAGCTGAGGGACCGGTGCGCCATACCACCACTGTAATTTCATTGGCACTGTTTCTACAATAGACAGAGAACGAAAAAGGAGATTATATTTATCTATCTCTGTGTGAAAGAAAGGTTTAACTTGTTGAATGGCTCAAATTTTCAGGTGAGAAGTAGTGGAGCAGAAAAGGGATACATCAAAAATAGAATAAATATATTCATTTTAATTTAAAACTAACTCAGTGAGTCCGCTCAATACCCAACGACAGCTACTAGCTACTCACAACACATTATGGCCTTCAAGTTAAAATATGCCAAATAAACTGTGTGAACTGGTCCCCTATGTTGTGGTTACCTTATTGCATGGGCCAAGTCCACGCATTTCCACTGTTCCACCGGCTGACCATTCAGCTGCAGGAGAGTATCCAGCTGCTGTAGACCAGCCTGGTCTGCTGGACCCCCTGTAATAGTGAGAGGAGAGTTCAAACCATGAATGACCTGTGTGTCTTCAATGTCTTTAGCATTTGAGAGGAGTAATTGTGGATTATTTCAACACATTTATATTATAAATTGTTTCACAAAGAGTTATCAGCAGCATTTAGGGTGGACAACGTTTATTGCCGACAAGTATGCAGAATTAACAGACAGGCTTCTGATTAAATGCAAGAAAGGGCAGTTGGAATAATAAAATGTATTTACATTTGATATCTGTGTGACAGCTAATTTTGGCTTGACAGGATAGCCTTGACTATTCTTGTTCTTGTTAGTTTTACCCGCTCCTATTGTACTGTCAGACTTGAACATACTGTGCTATGCTCTACACCCAAATTATTCATTACCACTGGCAGATTCAGGTAAAACATTTGTTTAGTACCATCAAGAAGTTTGTTTCTGACAGGAAAGAAGAGTAGCATCTCTCAAAAGATAATAAAACAATGCAATGAGACAGAGGATCAATTTTCAGATTTTTAGAAGAAAAAAGTATATGTTTGTATTTACATTTTAATTTAAAAAAAGGCAAAGATGGAAATTAATTATATCGTTCTCAATAATCAATGGGATAATCTTTATTGGCATCACAGAAAATGATGAAAAATGGCTGTGTTTGATGATGAGCTCCATGCCTTTGAGGTTAGAAAGCCTCTTTACCATCAGACTAACCTTTAGCTCCCTCCAGATATTCTCTAATAGATTCAAATCAGGGCTTTACAAGGTTCATTTTATCTTCAGTCAGAAGAACCATGTGTCTAAACTTAAAAGACCACTTTAAACCCTAAGTCTTGCCTTTGTATTAATTATTTTATCCCAGAAAGTATAACTCCAAAACAGAGACAACGAGCTGAGGTTAGTGTGAAACAAAAGGAACATTTACCTCTTGGTTAATGTCATAGGTAATATAAAACTACAATAAAATATATCAGTATAAAGTCAAAAATAGCTATATATGTTTTGATTAGACCTGGAGGGAGGAAATATCAGATATTAAAAATGTACTTATTCAGTAAAATTCACATATGCTGAAAACAGTTCCAAAAGAAAAAGAGATATTGGCACATATAAACATTTTATAAACTGGACTGGACACTGCACTGTTGACTTTTATTTACAGTGACACGGGCACACAAAACTTGCCTGGATCAACGGCCTGTACCCTCACGGGGGAATCCGAGCAGATGGTGAATCCATAGCCATCCTTCCCTCGAAGGATGGTCACCTGCGAAAACAAACACACACTCAGTCATTTTGCGATGGAGCGATAGACCCTCTCTTCCACCCCCGCCGCTCCAGGAACCAAAAGCAAAATAATAAGCTTCCTTCCTAGAGGATGATTAAGTAGATTTGTTTTCTCCTACGGCTTCCTATTAAAACTGTCCCCACAGCAGTTTCCAGTGAACACAATTAGCTGAGTGAGAAAGAAAAACAGCTCCAGAGTTAAAAGAAAATCACTGTTTGCCCAACAATTGGGAAAGATAGAAAAACAGAGTGGTTGTTAGAACGTATTTTTTATTAATGTACTCTTCTTAAAAATTCAGACAGGAAATTCAATGGTTTGAAAAAACAAAAACAAAAAACTTTCTTCTGGGAAATTCCGGTCGGATGTTACAAATCTTTAGAGAGGCCGTATGAGCTGCCAAATTCTTTTGCCTTAATGTAAAATGCGAACCTGGATTCTAATAATTTATGGTGATGAATATTTTTGCTGCTAAAAGAGCAATGTAATTTGGAGTACAGCGGATACTTTAACTGTGAATCATGAAACACCGATAAGAGCGATTTCAGACCGCCTAATGAGTTTCCCTGAGATTCTAAAGTCACTTCTTAATTCCGTACTTGTTTGAAAATGATCAAACGTTTGCAAAATGTCTAACTCAAGAGTTTTAATCTGCCTTTGAAAGTTAAAAAGCAGGTCACGCTGACAGCTGAGGACACATAATTAAAGAAATCTCAGTTGTCTTTTAAAACTCAAATAACTTCCCCTCTATTCAACATCTCACATTTAATATATGCAAACAGAGCGCTGCATTGTAAAGGACAGTTATGATGATTCTCTCCCATTATCTCTTTCCCATGCACTGTCAAACAACTCATATCTGTCTGAGCCAACGTAAACACAATTTCATCCAAAACATTTCACTTTCCATCCCATCTGACGAAAGCTGTGGACCTAAAACACACATTCCCGTTTTCTCTTTGCTTTTTTTTTCGCCCCGTATAGCGTAGAGAGCCGGCATGTGCTCTCGATTTGTAAAGTCCGCCTATGAGCTGGACACAGTGGCTTAGAGAAATTTGGTGGTTATTCCAAAGCCCCAAGCTCATGATGACCCTAAAATGTCGAATACAATTGCAGATCTTTTCTTTTATAGTCCGCTGATTTTATGTGCCCCGAATACTGGTTCTTTCGACATATTCCAGCAAGATTCAGTCTGTTGACTCTGTTTTAGTCTGTCACCAAACTTAAACAGCTCGAAAAACAATTACAGGGCTACAGAGAAAATCAGATGACTCATTCAACTGCAATAAAAATGAACTTCTGGTCGTCACCTGTTATTGTGTACACACTCAGTCACTGATGTGTGTTTAATTAGTCATTTCAGCCATGGACTTTCCTCCCTGAACAGTTGAGATCCCCATAGACTATTCAAAAACCCGGCCACAACCACCCATATGTTCTGTAATTAGAAAAAAAAGTAAATATGTCTGCTTCACAAATATGGATAAAAGAGAAAAGGATAAAAACTAAACATAAGACTTAATCCAAGGTGTGAAGAGACGAAATAAATATGGTGGCTTGTTACATTTTTTTATAAGGCAGAATATTACATTTTGGTTAAAGATGGAGCTAAGCCACATTATGTAAACTAAATAATTTGCCTAGAAATAAAGATGACACACCAGAAACTATTGCAAATTAATTTCTAAGAAACAACAGACATTAAATAAATTTTAAAATCATGAAAATTAAAACTTGTGAGGCTAACAAGGTTTCCAGTCTGTCCGTTTTGAAGTTTCAATCAAGTTTCATTTAGAAAGTTGCCTAATGTAAGAATAAAAGCATCCTTTTCAGTCCAAACTTTTAATTACCTTGAAAATCCCCACAATTATTGGCCTCAGGCCCCATTTTTTCCTTTTAAATGAGTCTGATAATACAGCAGTTCATTCTGACGGTTCTTTATGCAGGTTTTTAATGTATCAGGGACAAGAACACTCAATGAATAAGGAAAGTTTGGAAAGTTTCCAACAAACTGTATGATGGCGAAAAGCACCGATGAGGCTTTTACTGGCCAGTACAGATTTCTGTTGTTCTGAGGTGCAGATTTTTGCAAATTTCTAATTATTTTTCTTTCTCCTTGGTAGAGATAGTAGTTCTGAATCCAATAGAGAATTAAAGTAACAACAAAATTATTCCAACTTACGTATGCATCAAAGCATACGTCTCAACTTTTATCAGAATTTTTTCTGAACTCAAGACTATTTACATAAAAAGAATTGTGAGAGCTGTCAGTGTTGATGCAAACAAACACAGAAAAGATTTTGGCTTAGATATTCCAGTATTTGACCTGCTGATCAGAGCCATATTGGAGGGGGGGGGATGTGCTGATTAATTGGCATTTAACTATTATTCAGTTGAAAAAAATAAGAAAACTCAGCATGAATAAGTAACACATTTACAAATCCACCAAGATTTTAACTTACTTTTGTAGACTTAAGATGCAATGAGGAGAAAATAAAATCAAAGCTCATCTGCATATAGCATGTTGCTATGCTTTCGCTTCTGTGCTGGTCTTCCTGCCACGCCACAGTGCGCAGCCCTGATTTTTGGACCTGACTGTATGAAGGGAGGAGCAGGTATCCTGCCAGTCTCCATCCAATGATTGCAGAAAATGTCTTATCTACTTTCCAGCAGTGCAGGAAAGGGTAAACATTAACTGCTGACAGTTTAACACGGACTAAATGAAATTTACCAGTCATGTCATGATATCTGTACGTGATTAGACAATGTTATCTGGGTAGATATTTTCAGCTGCTATGGAACAAACATATCTGGCCAACATGTCCTGCTGTATTTCTGTCATGTGACCTCAGCCTTATTCTGAAGCTGCAACAGCGTTTTAGATTGGAAACAATTAACTTGTCTCCCTGTGTTTTTTCCCCTAGGCTTTTTATTCCTTGCGGCTTTTTAATTATTTGTAACCTTTCTGTTATGTGTCCATTTCTCTTTTTCCCTCCATCAGATCTTTCTCTCACAATGTGAGCGATAAATAATTAAAAAAGAGAGCTGGTTCTCCCCTTTTAAAACAAACATCCTCAGATTCCCTGCATCTACTGGTGGATAGGCCATAAAAAGTGCATTTGACTACGTGCGGCAATAAAAACCATATACTAGTGTTTAAAGTGGCACAACACAGATTGATACCAAACAGCTAATGCAGCTTTTAACATCATCCCCGCTCCATCTCCATCTTCCTGTTATATATTTTTTACACACCTGAGGCAGCCTGCATCCGATGCAAAGGTGGCACAGCCCGTGGATGGTGTGCATCACACCGCCGCCTCCTCTGCCTGCACCCTCTCCACCATTTAGGTCAGCAGTCAACACGCACACACTACGTCTGTGACTTTCTACCTGGTTGCCCCCTCTGCAGCCGGAGTATCGCCACAGCTTTCTTTGAGCGGCTGAGTTTGTTCTCCTGTGGCTGGTTTCTGGCGGCTGAGGGGACTTCAGGGTGTTATGGATCATCATGACAGTTTCCAAAAGGTGGATGTGGAGACGTTAATGTTGGACTGTCCAGCTGTCAGCCTAGTTATGGCGGCTCAAACAGGAATCTTCTTGAATCCTCCCCGCATTAACTCTTGATTAAAAAAAAAAGAGTCTCAATTCAGTCCTTTTTGCCACTGACCTCCAGTTGAACCGTCTCCCTTTCAAGCACATCAATCCGCGTTCATGTTTGCAAGCTTTCAGTCACCTTCTTCAGAACCGCAGCTTCCTAAGTCTCACGCACTTTCCTTCAACTTTGGTTAAATCTTCCAGCCTCCAGTTTTTCCTCTTCCTCCGACTTGCATTTGTCTTGTCCGCCCCGTGCCGAGTGTCCAGAACAACAGAAGCTGCAGAAGCGCCTGAGATCAGCTGTGAGAGTGTGTGTGGTGGCGTCATGCAGGCGAGACTGGCGCTGGCTCAGCCTGCTGAGGCCACACTGTAGCTCCTGGCAGGGGCGCTCATGGGAACTCTTCAACAGTAGAAGAATGGGAGGAAGTGCCTCCCGCCTCAATAACACCCCCCCCCCCAACACACACATAATCTCACACACACACCAAAAAACATACGCATACACACCGGCACACATGCATACCTCGCCATCCTACAGGCCGAGCGGCTTTGTGTGTCTGCCTCCGATAAGGCCAGTTTGCTTCCTGAGTCCTCACTAGGAGGTTGCGAGAGGTGCTAGAGTCATAAAGTAGGTGGCATGGCAGAGACACGTTTGAGTAAATGGCATCAGTTAACATAAAAAGGCGCAAAAAGTTGCTGCGTAACTCTGGTGTTAATCTCCCGAAAGCTGGATTTTTAGGCAAAAAAGTTTTAGACAGCTTACAACCTTTGTGTCTAAGAGATTTTAATGGCCCGACTTCCTAAGAAAAACACAATGACACCAGGTTTGCTCGGGGACATACTTTACTTTCATACACACACTTCACACCTCATCACACTCTTTCCAGTGACGTTCCCACACTCACCAGTTTGCGTCCAGACATCATGGTTGTTTGTTATGCTTTCGACTTCCATATTTCCTCTGCTTTTCCTTTTAGCTGTTCCCTCTCACCTCGAACCGCAGTGTGCGGAAATTCACAGGGCTGTGAGCTCTTAAAAATGCCCCCCACCCCACCTCCCCCTTCTTCTGGTTATTCAAACATAACTTTATTTTTTAAAATCCATATGAATTTATTTCTTTATTTTTTGCGAGTACGCAACACATTATTAGGAGTGGAGGGGGGGGGGGGGGGGAGCCTCTTTAATTACCAATACTGCAGTGGCCTGTCTCACCCTGAGCTGCCCCATTATTTCCCAGTGTGCCTCTTTCTCCTTTAATTGCTTGGATGTCTGGCTCGTGGGATGAAACATGGACAGAGAAGTGACAGAGGAGCAATGCTGCACTTGTCTCTACAGTGTTAATAAAGTGGCAGAAAACACCATTGTTTTTAAGGTCCCTTTATGCCAGCGGTAATGGTAGCCTGTCCCTGTTTGCCTTTTCAAAGGGCGAGGGTTAGCCATCAAGCTCACAAAAACGCTTTCTCTCTCTTTCACACCACGCTGTTCACCTCTAAATGGGCAGAAGGACGGATTAGAGGGAAAGAAGAAAACACGTCCCGGGCAGAGGATTGAAAGAAGAGTTTTGAAAAGCTTGTCGAGGAGCCAGGCGAGGCCAATCTGGTTTTCAGCAGTGTGGGATCTCTGTCTTACTTTGTGTCTCTCCATCTCAGTCTTTCTGACCTGAATAAACAGCCATGAAAGGAGGAGGTCTTTTTCTAGCCAGTGGACACATAAGAGAGGTCTAAGGCCAAGTCCAGGCTCACAGCTCATTGCACTCAGAATTTGAACAGTAAGAGATGGATTACACATAATTACACAACACAAGGTACAACACTGCATAGGTAGATGGTTTTGCTTCAGTAATGGTAAAAGTAAAATAAAACGTGTTGAACCAGAGCCAGAGCAGTTCCCTGAATTCAGCCCTAAAATTGACTTCAAATACACTTTGAGAAGTTAACATTGTTTAGGCTCCTTAAATCATATTAAGAACTGGGGTGCAGTTAAAAAGAACAAACGTTTTTGTTGTTGGAACGACAAGAAAAGTTGTGATTGAAACAATCGAAGACCGTTCAATATCTACTGAAAGCTACTATACAACGTCAATTATTTAACTACAAGCTAAATGAGCGAGTCACATTTTCCTAAATAATAATGGGTGTGAATAAACTATTTATAGATATGATGTACATTTAGTTTTGTCCATGAATTCAAAGGTATTCTTGGTATGCAAGCTTTGAAAAAAAGCATTTGGACCTTTTCTGTTTTCAAAACAGACATTTTATCATTTATTTTAAATAATAAATGCACAAGAAGTCTTAAAACTAATAAATGCTAACTAAAACAATTAAAACGGTAATGTCATAAATTGTTGGTTGTGAGTTGGACTAAACTACCCCTACTGTGCAGATAAGCTCTGCAGAGCTCTGCTAATGAGCTCATAATGGAGTCAGGTGGGTGGAAGCAGAGACGCAGCTAAAGGTTGTGGGACACCAGCCCTAGAGGATTGGAGCTTGAGACCGCTGGCTCATTTACAGGGGTGGAGAGGGGAGAAAGGTGTGGCAAAACAGGTAGGGTAAGTCAGGTGGAAAACAAGGAAGAGCTGAGATCGATGAAGGTAGAGGAAACTGAGGGGAGGAGAGTAATGAACCGGAGCAGACAGAGAGGAACACTGTCATAGATGATAATACAACAATGAGGGATTGCTGCAAAGCCATGGACAATGCAGACGACTGTCCCTGTGGCTCTACGATCTCTCTCAGGAGGAGTGAATGCTGCTTGTCAAGACTCGATGCAATCTACTGGGTTTCCTTAGATAGGAAACCTTTTGACCAATCTGTATAATCTGATCCAATCTGTATAGTCTGATCCACTAACTAAAACCCTAATCTACAAATGAATGAGCTACAATGGCAACCACTACAGAACATAAACGCACTGGAAGAAATAGAGACACAAAACTCAAACAGCTGGTGATCATGACAGCTATTTAAATCTGGGCTGAATATGTGCACAGACATCCTGACAGAGCAACAGTGCCATCTTTAAAGCAAAATTTAAACTGAACAAGACAAACTGTAACCGATCTACCTCAACAGTGATGGTGATAAAATACTCATCCCTCCATTTAAATTTTTCCTGTCTCTCCAAACATGTATGTGCTGCTTTCTGCTCCTATTAAAATCCTTTCAAATCAAATGAGGGAGCAACATAAAAGAGGGTGATAATTTATTCTGCATCTTAAAGAGAAGACAGTGCTTTAAGACCCAGCAGGTCCCCAATACTGAAAAACAAATGCTTTACGACACTAAAATCAACCTTATATTACAAATGTTGACAAAACAAGTTAAAAATTCAAGACATTGGATTCTCTTTTAGTACATTTCACCCTTCCAGTTAATCTTTTCCCAAATAGACCTAAGTGTCAAGCCCATTTCCACAGGGAGAGTTAAGGAGCTAATGCTGGCTGACAAGCAAGGTGATGTTGGGGGACACCATACCCAAGGTGCAGCTATTGTTAACATTGACAAACGTACAACTTTCTGTTTATTACATAAGGAAACTCTGATTCCTTCCTGTGGCTTGTAAGCTTATTTAGACGCTGACATGAAATTAAAGTAATGGCCGAGAAACGTGTCAAATTCAGAGGGCTATCTTGATGAAGAGATGACTCCCAGCGTTACTTTTAATCTGCAAAATCTCTTGCACCCACCAGCAATCGCTAAAAACACGGTTAAACTTGCACAAAAAAATAAGCACAACGGTTCGAATAAAACGCAAATCTGCAAAGCAGTTCGTGTGTAAGGGCCATCATCAAACACTGAAAGACGTCTGAGTTAGTAAGGACTGGGCAGCAGATGGTACCATGGAGCTCTTTGTCTCGTCAGGGTTATGGCCATGGGGTGACAGAGACAGAAATGACAGGGAACAGAGAGGGAGAAAAGAGGACAACGAGGTGGAGGAGGACACGGCACAGTGAGGGAGGAAAACATTCAGTGGTCTGGAAAGAAACAAGAACAAGGCAACAAAAAAAAAAAACGTAAAAAGAGGAGAAGGTCTGAAAGGTTTTCCATTTGCCCCTAATTTAGCCTGTGCATGTGCTCTCTCCTCTCTGCTTTAAATCTCCCCTAAGAATCTCCTTCACAAACTGCTTAATCATATGTTACTCTGATTCACCCAGATAGCAGGAGGGGGACTGAGGTGGAACAGAAAAAGGAAACGACCATTCACAAATACAAATGTGAACATTTCCACATGAGACTTAAGTGGCTCCTTTCCTAAGCTCCCTATCTATAACATTCACACGGTTGTCAGAAGTCAGTATTCAAGGGCCAGTGTTTTGTATGTTTTGGATTATTTTCTGGTTCAGTCAAATAATGTTTCAATACCAGGTCTCTGGAAGACCTGATGAGAAGCTGAGGAGGTAGTTCAACTGTTTCAAATTAGTTGTGTTGAAGCAGCAACGCATCTAAAACCTGCTGGACTTCAGCCCTTGAAGAGTGGAGTTGGACACCCATTGTCTACAGCATGCTGTAATCTTCAAAACAGTAGCTGATTAAGAGGTCAAATCCCTGAATTGACCTCTTAATTGACCGAGCCCAAAATACAGATTTCCCCGTGAAATAGGAGCTGGCAGTGAACAACAAGATTTTAATTGCATTAACGTACGAAAATTCAGTTTCACGGGTAGAATCCTCTTGCAGGTTTGCAGGGAAAGCTGGTTTTTACACTGGTAGAAGCAATCAATGAATAGCTTTACAAATTTAAGACTCAACTGATGATAAATTAAGATCTAGTATTGAACATTCTGGTGAATTCAAAACCTAAACGTTTTCAATATCTTGCAGAAAACCTGCTTTTCTTTTGATATTTGGTGTCAGACAAACATCAAAATGTAATATCAAAACGTTGAAAAATGTAGCAATTACACTATTTCGTCTATGTAATTCTGCATAATTAGGTTTACGAACTAGGTCTGTCCACTTCCTCTCACAGAGTTTGTAAGCCAGGAAAAATATAATTAAGCTAAAGTGTTTATCCATCTGTGATAGACTAAGGCCCAATCCGGGATGCACCCTACCTCTCAGCCATGCACCGCTCCAGCTCTCCTGTGACTCTGAACAGGACTAAGTGGTTTCAGAAAAAGACTAAATTGGATTTGACTGTTGACCAGAGTAGGAGATTCAGAAAAGCTAAAGTGCAACATGGTGTGACTAAAGTAAATGACAGATCTATTAAACTTCATATTCTGTCATCTTTTTAGACAGAAAAGCCTAATGAACTCTCTTAATGAACCCATTCCTTTCACAATAAAACAGCTGATTGTTACTTATAAGGCAAAGTTTCTGCCTGTTATCTCTTTTATCAGTTATGTAATTTTACTGCATTAACTTAATATTTGTTTGGATAAATCGCCTCTTTTGAATAGGTGATATCTGGTTTCAAAGTCCTCCTGACAGATGTCCTCATGTTATACGCTTTACAACTGTCTCCAAAATAGTTATCATTGAAAATATCAGATCACATAGACCATTAAACAACAAAACACAAGGTTTCTTGGTACTCCAGGACCAGAGTGGGGTTATTTTTTGCCATAGTTTTAAGTTGTGCTATTTTTTAATGTGCCTGATTCATGTCTAAATACATAGACATTTTTCTCTTAAAATATAAGCTTGCCTCCTCAGAAACTCAACTCTTTTTTATGGGTGTGTATGCTTGTTTATTCTGAAGGTGTAAGTAACTCTTTATTTTTGCCTCACCAGAAATATGCGGACACACACACACACACACACACACACACACACACACACACACACACACACACACACACACACACACACACACACACACATCCTTACATGTTCATGCTGTTTTCTAAATTATTATGGAGAACAATGACAAATACAATATTTTTACGAGTGGAACCAACGCAATGCATCACACAGTGGTCCCAATTTATCCTAAAACACAAAATCAGCCAAAACCATTCTCTCCAAATGGTACTTGTCTAAGTGACACGATCCTCTCTGACGGGTAATGGGAGAAGTCAACGGGTGTTATGACAGACTGACAGTTCACAAGGGTGCTTAGCCAGAGCGGAAGAATGGGTCAGCAAACCACAGCATTAAACATAAAGTAGGGTACAGCTGTTGTGTTTCTATTGCTCCCTCCTTATTTTTAAACCCAGCCATGGTAAAAGGGTCCCCCAGCATCTTTTATTAAGCAGCTGCTAAAGCTGAACTTTCTGGCCTGTTTTTTTTTTTTTTGGCATGCCGATTCAACTTTGTTATCAAGCCGCATGAAAATAAAAGTTGAAGCTGCATCTGCAAAGTATGACCTTTAACCTTCTGCATTATGAGTTTCAGCAACGTAAACAAAGTTTTGAGGATATATTATGCCTTCTTATGTGCCCCCTGACTTTTCTCCACTAACTTTCAATAAAGACGGACCTTATTTAAATACAGCCACTTTAATGGGAGCCCGCATCGTAATCCTGCGGTAATATGCTTACAGTTCCCTCCACACGTGCTGCCAACCTGTCCCAACCCCTGAAATATGTCTAAAATAGTTTTATTATTCATCTTGATATTTTAGAATTTTTTTTTTCTTTTAGGTGTTCAGAGGAATGCATCAGGCTTCTTGTTTCCAGTCAAATGAAGCACCAGCATAAAAACGGCAAGTGATTGTAAAAGTGATCAAAACACAGCATGGAGAAGGTGAAAAATATTTGCAATGTCTACACATTACAAAGTAATTTTAATATAATCATGACTGCAATAAGTTTGGTCTTGATTAGGGTACTTTTCTACCTATTCTCTCCAATTTGGTGTTACCTTAAGCCAGGGGTGTCAAACATACGGCCCGCGGGCCGGTTCCGGCCCGCCGAACAATTTAGTCCGGCCCAGTGGCTAAATGCATTATCATTATTCAACAAAAAAATAATAAAAAAAATAATAAAAAAATTTTATTTATTTTTTTTCCAGTGTCCTGTCTGGCAATGTGGCTATAAGAATTGTTGTCTTAATGCCATAAAGAGCTCATCAGATTTGACTTTCACAAGTGGAGCAGTACTGCTTTTGCCATAGTGCTCCGCTTGATTTATGAATGTGAATAGTTTTATTATGATTCATGCAGGGAATATCTAGAATGATATGGACACTACAATGGGACAGTAGGAGATGAAAGGAAGAACAAGAAGAAAAAAAGAAAAGGTTAAAGACAGTGGAGATAAAAGGAAGAGAATTATAAAACAATTATTGAAAAAAACATGTACTTCATTTAATTGAAAATCTGCAGTTCCTATATTGTCCACGAGGTGTGTTTTAATCAGCAGATGGTAGCACTGAGCTTCATATGTGGAAAATTTATTTTAAATCATCCATCCATCCATCCATTTTCTGACCCGCTTAATCCCTCATGGGGTCATTTCTTAATTTTTATCTGTTTGATGTATTTTGTCATGCAGGAGAGTGTTCATTTCCAAAAAATGTGAATAAATGTTTTTCAACATTGTACAATCACTGTGATCAGTTCTTATGCATGATGCACAAGTAAATGTTTACCTGAGTAAAAGTATTGTTGAAATTGCACATACTTTTCTTAAAAACGCTGAGGTTATTCATAATATATTGTGTAAAAGTGAAATTCATTTAATATAAAAATCAACAAGTCCACTTTTATTAGTTCTATTTAATCTTGCAATGAGTTTACTCGTGTGGCCCTCTTGAGATCAGATTAAGCTGTATGCGGCCCCTAAACCAAAATGAGTTTGACACCCCTGCCTTAAACTGACTGAACACCAGTCCTAGATTCAAGTGATCACCTTTTCACATTATGACCTTGACAATGATTAAAAAAATAAACATTTTAAGAAATAAAGAAAACAATTTGATGAAAAATAGTAATCAAAAACTATATGTAAAGAAAAATATATCTTTCCCCAACTTTTAAATGTATTTGAATTAAAAGTTGGATTTTCCGCTTTTTTTCAGTAAGAGATTATGCTACTGCAATAAAACAGGCCCTTATTTTAAGACTTCTTACTCGTGCTTACAACGTGTTGTGATAATGTGATAACAGCTATTTAAATGGCTGCAGCATGCAAATTAAGCTATAGGTGCAAGAGGCAACATGAACACCTGCATGTTGAATTGTGCATGTGCATGCTTTAACCAACCACCTTATGTCTGGTTCACATGGCAAGATTGCAAAATTGTCATATAATTTTCCAAACCTGCGAGTTCCCACACATGACGATAAAAAATTGTAGATTTTTTTTTTGTTTTGTAGAAACAGGTTTGCTCATACAGTGTGTGGTTTCCGGTCAAACGGCAAGAACAACACACCACACACGAACAGATTTCCCTCAGGAACATTCAGATGTCAGACGGGAAATCTCGCGAAACCTTTCGAGATCAAACCTAAGTTAGAAATAAATAAACATGGATGATGAGGAAGACCAATGGTGAGATATATTAAGTTATTTTTCAGGTCAATATACAGCACACGATCGTGTATGGATGCTCTGTGCGGGCTACCCTTCTCAAAATTCGCCTACGTAACTTGAGAGGGTCAGATCTGTCCCTGAAAAGGTCATGTGACCTAGACCGCCGCTATAAGTCACATGACTCATTCTGTTACGGCACTCTATGCGCAGACTGCCATAACAACAAAACAAAACAGATCTGACACTTATCTGATCAGACATATTATTGGTTCTCTGGTGTAGGATTTAATCTAGAGGGGTGAATGTGGCTTTGCCTTTACTCCATGACTTCTCAGTCGGCTGGTCCAAAGTGATCTGCTATCAGATTCCAAAACATGGAGGGAGACTGTTTAATTTTGTGACAGTGCAGTGTTGCCAGTGGCCTTCAGAGGCGCTAAGCCTGGAAGTTACAGGTCCAGTGTCCCCTAGGGGCTAAAAGTTACAGTGTTGCTTTCAAAGGTTCAACAAATAAATGAGCGTTTTATAACTGCAATTAGCCTTGACTCTATCTATACGATTAAATCAGATTGACTATATATTTCTCTATATGAATTACATTTGTTTTGTAGCGTGCCTTGATTTGAACTGATTTGAACTAAAACCTGTATTGGACTGGTGACCTGTCCAAGGTGTACCCTGCCTCTCGGCCAGTGACTGCTGGGAGCATTTTGTACTAAACCAGTTCCTGTGCTTAACATGTTAGTGCTTACTTAACACCAGTTCTTTGTGTTTCCACCGAGACAAACTCTGGCTCAAGCCCAGAAAAACTGGAGCATTCCCAGACTCAGATTGCTGCTGGGCTAGAGGAAAAAAATGGTTTTGTCAGGAGCCAGAGGCAGGCTCACCAGGAACAGCAGCCAATCAAAATGTTGTAAGCGACATTTTTAAATTCCCAAAGTTTAGCTATTGATTGGTTAAACTTCAAGATTAGTCTCAGAATAACAGAGCTTTAAGTGGCATCAACACGCCACTTAAAGCTATACTCAACAGCTTTGTTTTTCACCAGAATCCATAAACTTTATCTTTAATTCAGTTTGTTAACACTGTTAGTGTTTTAATATAACCAAGTTGTAATAATAAATCTTGCTCTAAAAGCTGTTCAACACTTTTTTACAGCTGCTTGTGTCGATGAGAGATCAGCTGACCAGGGGTATTAATTGTTCACAAGCACCGCTGGTTGTTTGAAGCAGAATTAACGCATTAAAGTGAGGATAATGTAGCACCTATCAGCAGGGAAATGGAAAGAATTATAATATCTGTGTGGTTAAATGGTCTCCATGTACTTCAACCCAGGCTGGATGGATGGATATGGAACCTGCAAAACTGTGGCGTAATGTTGGTAGGCTGGCCATTCCTGGAAACATTTTTTAAATTATTTTTATAAATGAGTAATTTATTTCTGACTATCCTGTGAAATTAACACATATAAACATTATAAAATAATAATACATATAACTATAGTATATGTATTAAGGAATTATAGGTTCTGTTCCATGTTTTCATGGATAAAGACTCACTGAGGTTTGCTTGAGCCTCAAATCATAAGAAATGGCTTTGTAACTCTTTCCATACAAATAAATGTCAATAGCTGCATTTTTTGAGTCTCTCCTTAAATCGGGGCATGACGTGTTGGTGTTTGAGATCTTTCAGTGGACTTCATGTTGTCAAACAGGTTGCATTTATATATTTGCTTTGTATTATTCTTATCTATTCTTCTATTATTATTACACAATTTGCATTTGTTTTGTTGATTCCATATTATGTATTTCTACATTATGTCAGCTGTATGTTTGTCTGTGTGTAGCACCTAATCACCCAAGCAAATTCTACATGCATGTAAAACACTACTTGGCAATAAAGCTCTTTCTGATTCAGATTTAGAAATGAAATCATCATTAGAAAGCTGCTTTTTGCATTAATCAGGTTACCCTTGTCTGATATTTAAAAAATATTTTAATAACTGGAAACGTTTAACTGTAACACAAAAGCAAACAGAGAAGGCAAAATATGTTTTCACAGCAATAAAGGAATATTTGCACCCATGCATTTAGAAAGCCTCTTTTTTTCTATTCACTTAGGTCTTAGAACATAGCCACATTTCGTTTAATGTTAGTGTAGGTATTCATTTCACTTGACCTGTTTTTGTCATCCACTAAGATATTCTACATAAACACTTTTGGCACTGATGTGAAACTAGTGTCTACAATAATCCAATGCCTTGTAAAGAGGTCAAAAATCTGAAAAAGAGACGAGCACACAGGGGAAAAACACTGATAGCAATCAGGAGAAAACGACTTCTATCTGACTGCACAATTCCAATTTTCTGCTCCACATGCAACTCACATGCAAGCAAGCCTTTTTGATAAACATTGTCTCTAAAAAAATTACTTCTTGCTCTATTCACTCCTGAAAGCTCAGACACTGAATTCAATTAGTTACTACGGCTGCAAAGGACGTGCAACGTGGAATCTGTGCAGTCACTATCTTACTGAAGGCATGCTTCTGTGTGATGACTTTGTTTCATTCAATGCTATGTCACGGGTCAACTATCTTGTGTTTTTGAATAGGCCTATCCATTCATTGTGCACGCACGTGATTATACAACACATGAAAAGACAAAAGCACTCATGCATTAATCCAAAATAAAAGCAATAAAAAAGTTATACATCTCAACAATGTTGTACTTTTAGAAAGAGACAACAATAGCACTATGAATCGACCTTATACACATGTACCGTATTTACCGTTGAACTTCATATAAACACAGCTCACATGCAGCCACAAACAGAAGAGTGGACTCCTTAAGTTTGATACACACGAGGGAATTAAGTGAAGAGAAAAATGGTAAATAGCACTTACTGTTAAGCATTGCATATTCTCAGGGCGATCAGTCTCAGGGGCAGCACCATGGTTTGACAGCACAGCCTCTGAAATGTAGACAAAGGAATCATGGGCTGAGACAGTACCTTTAGAGCACATTTCTCCTTGTTCCAATGTAAAACAGCTTTCTGGAAAATTAAATCCTCAAATAATTCCCAGCGTCCATAAAAGTGACCGGAGATTTACAAGAGCACAAAACGATTGCCTCGGCTGCTGGGAGCAGCATCCATGGGGCTGCTGCTGCTGCTGCTGCTGCTCAAACTTTACGGGCAAAACTAAGAAAGAGAAACAGACACACCAGGCCAGCAGCATGAAAGAAAATTGTGTAAAGATGTGAGAATCCAGCAACTCGCCAAAGGGAGGAATGGAAGTGAGAACAAGTGGGAGGGAGGGAAGAAGCGAAGGAGGGGTAAATAAGAAAAAAGGAACTCCTCTCTCACTCTATTATCCGTCTGTCACAGAGCTCCCGTGAAGTTGCTGTGGTTACAGGGACTCACGCCTCAGTGTCCTTCTAACTATTGCTCATAAAGGCACTATTCAATGTTGGGCCACAATGCAGAACTCCCTCTCGCACTTTCTCCTTCTGTTTCTTTTTATTTATTTTAGCCTTCTGCTTGCATCTGTGTACATCTCTCACCTTCTTCTTTTGAGGATAGACCTTCCCTCTATCACTCACACTTCTCAGAGAGCAATCCATCTTTTCTCTTTCAGCAATGACCACCATCTCTCTGTTGGAAATGTCTGACCTCCTGTCATCTATACAGTTCTTTCAAAACTATTATGTCAATCCTTCTTCCAACTGGGAAAAAATATCAAATTAATTCAGTTCAAATAATAATAAAAAAAATTACAAGTCTTACAAAATATGCATTTAACAACAGCTGCTTTAACTTTTGACAGCCTTATTGTACAAACACTGGCAAAAAATACATTATTACCAGTGGAGCCTACTTATTGTGACTGTGTTGTAATTATTAATCTAACACAAATATTGTCCTTCCCTGAATATAGGCCTACTCACTTTGACAAATAATTTGATTAAATGGTCACCAAGTGACAATAAAATAAATAAACCGTTCATTAAAAAAACATCCCACAGTTGTTGAAGAACAAAAAACCTCAGTCGAGTCATAAGCTGATACTTTTCTCACTTCCTGTATCAGCTAGCTGTGCTGCAGTGCTAAATGGAGCTTGTAATAGGGGTTAGAAACAGGTGGAGATTTGGATTTAGCTGTGGGATTTTTATGTATGCTTGCCACCAAAACATTGATAATGTTAAGGATATTTTGTTATAAAGAAATACAATGTTCGTTGCTACTGCATGTTTGAAATTAGATGTATTAAATGTCTATGTACTTCAGCTCCCACCCCCCAAGATAATATAAAGTAGCCCATGTTTTCACTTTGAGTGACACGCTGTGTTACCAGACTTGGGAATTGTGGCTGCTGTCTATTGGGAGGAAGATAACAACTAAACATAGTGCTATAGGAGATGATGTTTTGTTTCCTGTTTCCTTCCTTCACCCAAAATTAGTTTTCTATAAGCATCAATATTATCCACTGAAATGAAATAGGTTATGATTAGACTGATGATAACAAAAGCCATCAATCATATTAGTTTCCCCCTAAGATATTCTATGAATGAAACAGGATCCAAGTCTTGTTTACAATTTTTTTTTTAACTCATGCGTCAGACAAGTACAAGGACACTGGAAAATCTGCTCTAATTTGTACCATTCAAATTTGTATTTTTCTAGTGTTCATGTTTACACTAGACACAGTCTTTCTGGGTATTTTAGATTCCTGTTAGTATCTCGTAACTTATTTACGTGTACACACATCAGAACAAGGAAAAGGATTGTGTCACCTTTCAACAAAGAATCCTTTTCTAAGCTACTGTGCATTCAATCCATTTTTAACAAAAACCCAAGTAATATCATAAGTTTATATTCTGCGTACTGCAGAAAAGCCCACATTTCTGTCAGTGTTTTGAGAAAAATGGCAGTTAGTCTTCATCACTTAATAAAGCCAGAATCTTTTGTATGAGTTCAAACGATTAAAGAAATCAATTAATTAATTTTTTTTTAAAACAAAAAACATTGAAAAGAAGACTTCTAGTATCTGAGATTAGTTACATTCTAACCATCCACAATATCTCCAGCTCACTTGATGTGAAGGCTCCAAAACTGGCATTGTTATAAAATTGATACCATAATTCTGAATGTTTTGTCTTTCTGTAGCTTTTACTGAGCATCTACGCTTCATAAATTGAAAAATAACAGAGTTAAAGTCATATCAATGGACTACAGTGTTCATTGACTATGCTAAACAGCGTCTCAGTGCGAACTTCTGCTGAGCAAAATGTCTGAACTGACAGTTCACACCAGAAAAAGACTAGAGAAACAGTCATTGACCTCCTCTCCAGACATTCCTGACAGCCCATTGTTGGACTGGTCTATAAAGCCAATGAAAGAGAGATTAAGTCACACGTTAATCTCAAACCTCCTGGGGATGCACCAAAAGAGAAAAGCTAACCTGGTTGGCTACGAGCCCAGATGAGAAGCCTTTTGTCTGACAAAGAAACAAGCAGTAGGGTGAAGATGTGGAGCAGCTTGCAATGAGGACAGAGCTTGATGGGCACTGGAAAGGGGGAAGGAGAGAGGAATAAAGCCAGACAGAAACTGTGAACAGTGGGAAAAGTATACACTGGACAAGTTAGAGACAGATAACTGTACCAGTGAAGAGCAGATGTTTTAAACCCTCAGAAAGAAACTACAAAAATGAAAATGTGGAGTCAGGAGAGCAGATTTCAGAGAAAATCAAAAGGTTTCCTAACTCTATTGGTGTTAAGCCTGATACTCTTAGATCTGCCTGGACACAAATGAAGTCCTTGACTTTGCTCGGGTCTCTTGTTGTACTGGCCAATCATTTCACTCCAATTCTCTCTTTTTCACCTGCTGCTGCCAACAAATAAATGAACAAACACGAGATGGAAATAGAATAAAAGAAGATATTCTTTATTGTCCCACAGTGGGGATATTCCGGTGTACCAGCAGAAAAGTGAAAGGCAAATGGAGCATGCACATACACACAAAGGTAAAAATAAATAAATACAAAAACAAAAAGAGACCGTACAGTAAGGGCAAATTTACATAAGAACGAATACTAAACAGGTAATAAAAACACCATATTCAGATTGAAGAAATGTGCAGCTGAGTGGAGGGATATTAAAAAAAATTACAAAATGTGCATGTGTATTTATGCTTAATTAACAACAACAGACTACAAAAAATAAAAATGAGAAAAGGGACAAAGGTCAAAAGAGAGAATCTTCCTGTTAATTCTCCTAAGGTTAATCACACAATTTGCTTTACAAAACCTTTTAAATGATGCCTATATAGGTTTACAGATACTACTACTGTTATAAATCATTGTGAACCAAATAAAAAGTGATAAACAAATACCTATTTACATAATAACAATACAGGGGAAGTTTTAAAACATGGCTTATCTTTTATAGTTTACATGCTAAAAGTTAGATTTTAAGTTAAAGTGGACGTATCATGCAAATTAACTTTTTTGCACATTCTTGTACATCAATTTGGGTCTCTACTGCTTCTAGAAACAGTCCAGGCAGTAAAAAAAAACAAAAAACAAAACATCCATGCCCCAGTTTCAGAAAGTACGGCCGATCTACCCTGAGTAGAAAGGTGTTACTCTGACTAGTTCTACCTCACGCTGTCATACTCAGTGTTTTCGGTTTCAGAACAGGTGATCTCAATCAGGTATCTAAACTCAGCATCCTATATCAACTATTAAGCACAAGCATGAAAGAAGCCTTCATCAATGGAAAGCGGATAACGAGATTCACCATGGTAATGGCAGGAAATAAGAAGCGTCAAAGTGTGCATTTCCCACGAGTGGAATTATAAATCTTTAACGATGGCATCTGGAGAATATTAAACCATAACTATCAAAAAGTAACAATGCTGGTGCTGCTGAAAAAGCGGCAGAGAATTGCTAAATAAAAAAAAAGAGTCAATGCATGAGTGAGATGTGTGTTATTTGATGGAGAATTATAGCTGTATTCTCACACTACACTCATTCAATACCCAAAAAAGTGGGACGCACTGATTACGTGTCGAGGTGCAACCAGACAGGCCTATAAAGGACGTGGCAGCAAATCAAGATGAAATGTGAAAATTCTGTTTAATCAGGTAAGGTTCGGTTCAAGTTATTCTTATGTTTAACCTTAATCAACTAAAGGATTAATTGGCTATAATCAACATTCATTCATCTTTTTGGCAGCATTTGGCTTCACCAAATGAGCCGACACTGATTTTCTTGTAGGTGTATAATTTGTGCCAACCTCACTTTATATTTTAAGTTAACGTAAAAGGTGGTGTTATCTAAGAGAAGAAATGTAGGGGGGGGGGGGGGGTATATGAATGGAAACTAAAATATATGAATGGAATATTAGGGCTGGAAGTCTCAAAGTTTGATACAGAATAAATTATTGCTTTCATTCTGTGTAGTCATTTTATTAACCTTGTGGGTCTCTGACTATGGAACACCTTTAAACTCTACTACAACCAGGTGAAACAGTAACATTTCTGACAACATGACATACAGTTGCCTCTGAAAGAATTTGCGTCACCTACGTTATTAAAAAGGTGCTGTTGGCATAAAAACGAAGAGCAGCATAAAGAAATTGTTGCGTCCCCTCATTGTGTTGGAAGACCAATGTGCGGACTGAGAATATTGAGATAAATCACTGACAGTGGTGAAAAACGGTAAGGCTTGAAACTATATTACAACCAGAAATGATAATCATGGTCTGATCCGCCTCCCCCGGCAGAGATTTCTGTGGAGTATTTGTTGCGCTCCAGCATACAGGCTCCTCCAGAAAAGGACACGCCTCTTCCGACACTTTGTTGTGCAGATCTCAGCTTAGAAGCAGGAAAAACTCAGAGTTAGTCCAATCAACTCTACTCGGTAGCAGGGTTGTTTCAAGGAGTAATTTGTAATTTTCATGGTAAAGACTTCCGAGCTTTCTGAAACATAAAAACCAGGGTATGCAGGAATTGACTCCAGAAATTACTCTGGATATCCATTTACCCGGCTTTCTGAAACAGGGCCCAGCGGTTTTTTGACAATAAGTAAATGTTTTGTCTGTGTCTGGGAAAACTAGTAATTTCAAACATCTGCGGGCACTGCCCCTCACCTAGCAACCCAAGCGGAGCTCCGCCCACTTTATTATTAGAAGAGGAGCATGTCAGGTCAGCTGGTTTTACCGTCCTATGCGTTGTACAATGGCTGCTGGAAAAGACAAATGCTTTGTTGTTGGCTGCAATAAACAACGTGTTTGTGCACATTCTCCCAGTCAGAGAACAGAGCTTGGTTTCATCTTTGATGGCAATGGCCCGGCCACATTGCAAAAGAAAGTGCGAGTGTAAACATTGAGTTTGGGGGGGCACGGCCAGCTACACGTTGTTTACATTAAACATCTCATTCAGAAAGGAGCTCAAAATTGTCAGAACTGAGGAGGTGAAATCTCATTCTCATCTGAGAATGATTTTGTGCAAAAAATGTAACGAAGAAGCTTTGTATAGCCCATAGACCTATCCTAACTTGTTTAAAAGGAAGAATAATAGGTCAGCTTTAAGCTTTCATTTTCTGGGTTCACTATTGTCTCTAAGGTCTCTAAAGGGATTCCCTCAGATTTAGCAAACAAAATTCACATAAACAGCCCAAGGTAGACTGAAGATTTGTGGGGATTGGGTTATGCTGGGGAAAAGGTTCAGGGCAGTTCTGTACTGAATGAATTTTGTAACATACTAAGCTTTACATGTTTTATAAGTTGTGCAAGTTGATAGATTTTGTACATTAAATGTAAATACTCCAATGTTAAATGCAGTAAAGAAGCCTAAATGCCAGATAAAATAGTGTCTCCCAGTGCTTCAAGATGGCGGGGGTTCTTACTCTTTTTCCTAATATTACTGATACTTGTATTTTCAAATAGGACTCATTTAGCGTCCCTCTGTGCATGCATTATCCCTGAAATACCGGCTTACCTATGAGACTTTTTTAACATTAGTCTATTTTGGGCCCCTCTTTCAATAACGATGTCCTCTTTGAACTTCATACTTCACAGAGATCTCCTGCTGAGTGTTCTTTTTGCCAACTCAACATTTCAGCCCTTTAATGACAGTGAAACCTTCGGCTGATATTATCAAGTGAACCACATCTTAAAGAACCTTAATATGTTTTTTTTTACTGATGCCCAAAGACGGCTTGATAATTACTTTTGTTTAATCAAAACACTGGGCTAGAGAGCATCAATTGAATATTGAGGTTAAGATTTACAGCAGTGTTATAACACAGTACTCTAGTCTTGTAAAATTGGACATATTAAATTATTCTGTGAAAATTGTTAATAACGTGTATTTAAGATGATCCAAAATTTTGCTATGGAACTGACTGAATCTTTTTTTTATTATTTCTCTGAATTTACCTATAAAGCCATGCAGCTTCTGAATGCCTTATATTCTATTAAAAGGTTTTAATAAATGCAGCAAAAGTAAACCCCTTTCAGTAAAGTATGATGTGGCACATCAGCCATTTATATACCATCTTATCTTTTTTGTTTCAGTGAACAAATACTATAATTATGTCCTGATTTACTGAATAATTGATGCCACAATTGTACTGCTACCCAGAAGCAAAAGATTATGCTCGACCCATCATCATTTAAAGATCGAGCCTTCCAGATGGGTTTGCATGGTCAAAAAAAAATTGGTTTAATGTCTTCATTACAACACAGAATAACAAAAAAGGTATCAAACTGAACAGGAGGGAGGTCATCCCTGTAATTTAGTCAGTTTAAAGGCATATTTTGCCAGTGAATTATACATTATTATATATTATAACAAGCAAACAGCAACATCTAAATCATTCTTGTTTTAAAAAAGTGCATAGGGTAGAAGAAAACACGGCAAAGAATAAAAAGGCAGTACAAAAAGATAAAAGGTACTCATATGTGGCATTTAAAGCCAGTGAGTACAAATATGTTTTTAGATTAGACTTTAAAATATTGACAAGTTGGAGTCTATTGAATATGTAACAGCAGTTTCCAAATTTTAGGGGCTGCAACTCCAAAGGCTCAATCGTTTCTGTAGACCAGTCTAGACCTTGGTACAGCTAAAAGCAAGTGATCATTAGAGCTAAGGGATCTGGAGGGTACACAAGGCTGCAGGAGGTTGACAACAACAATCCCAAAGTACATGAGTTAAATCTAAAAAGAGAGAAGCATATCTGTGCCCCATTTTTAGCTCTCTTTAGGAAATCAAATTCTTTATTTCAGGATGTGATTCATTTCTAGGCATCTTCATCATATGCAGCTACAGCACATAAAACATTTAATTTCCGGGCCAAATTAAAAGACTCAATGTGGATAATATCAGCTGAGCGCTCAGTGAAAGTGTAGCATAACAAATTATTTCAGTAAAACAAAAAAAAGAATGACCCACCAAAATCATTTTAGCATGTAAAAAAGTATATATAATCACAAAATGCTTAATATTTACCAGCTGACTCTTTGAATATGAAAAGACCTCTGACCAGTAAAGGCATGGCCAAGAACGTCTGATAGTGAGCTGGTAGAATACACCTGTTGAGTGCTGTAGATCTTGTTTCTATGAAGTGAGTTTGCCAGACAAATGGGCCCAATTAGATCTCATCAGATTGGTATCTATGGACTTTGGAAATCTCAAACATTTTTATGCGTTGTTAAGCCATCCCCCTGGCAGCTTTTGGTGATCTTACTGACATCCTGCTGAGAGGGGGCGGTTGATTCAGCAGAGCAGTGGTTTTCCCATGTATTTGTGCATGTGTATGTGTATGTGTGTGCATGGGGCGGGGGGTTCTAGGATATAAGCTTTCCCAGCAGAAAATTGCATGGTAACAAAAAAGTCTGTGGGTCAGTTCATACCCCCTCAGCCAATATGAATTCTGCTTGATATATACTTGATTGTTGTCCTGCTCTATTTTGGTCAGTTGACACAAGATTTGATAGATTATAACTCCTGAACAAACCAAAATAACTCCAGTGGGTAGAGGCAGTATATTGACTAAAGTATTTGCTCGTCTAGCCTCACACGCATGAACTTCAGTGACATCACATTCTCAATCCATAGGATTTAACATGATGTCGGCCCAGTCTTTCTTACCATTATTCGAGAGGAGCGATTGTGAGGTCAAACACTGATGCTGGGTGAGAAGGCCAGGCTCAAATTCCCCGCTCTCCTTAATCCCAAAAGCTGTATATGGTAGAGAGTAGGGAAGTACAATTCCTCCAAACTAAACTTGCTTGGCCCTTGCTTTGTCCAGTAGTATGCAGTTATGTTGAAACAGCAAGGAGCCATCCTCAAGGAGTACCACAAGGTTGAGAGAGTGAAATTGCCCAAAATTTCCTGGTATGCTGAAAATTTTAAAGTTCTTTTGACTGGAACTAATGGGCCGAGCCCAACTCCTGAACATCAGCCTCGCATCATCATTTCCTTCAGCTCCAAACCTTTTATTTGATACATGCAGTCAGGAAAGGGCCATTCTACTGTCAACTACCAAACACATGCTCATGCAACCATAGTGCATGCCTAGGTTCTGAATTTATGCAGGTGAGACCAAGTGGTTGGATCACCCAAATTTACTGACTTAGGCAATCTAGTATATTTATTATTAGAATAATAACTGCATTACCTTACAGTGGACAAAGAGAGGATTGCTTTAAATTGTCTCCTGTCAAAGCGTGAAACATCCAGTTGCAGAATACTCCTTTCATCTCCCAAAAAGTCCAAAATAACCAAAAACCGCTGACTTACAGAAAGGTAAAGAGGTGGAATGACCAAAACCTCAGCAGAATAAATACTTTTATTCAGCTTAAGCTGCTTGTGGTTATAATCTTGTGGTTGATCAGTAAGTATATATTACACTGCCATGGAAAATAAGTAAATACATAAACACTGAGAAATGTATGTGTCATGTACAAATAACTACAAACAATTTAAAAGTTTTGAAGGGCTTGATCAATTATTGTTACTTTCAATAATGTTCTGTAGCCTTAGGCTGAAGAGGATAGGAGACAAGAGAAAGAAATTAGAGCCCAGTAAGCTCAGTAAAGCTCCAACCTCTAAAGCTCAATAGAAAAGTCAAAATAAGCACATTTTTAAAGCTTTGGAAAGGTTCTGACTCCCATATATCATCTCTATCCTCTCCACAGTTTCAATTTAAAATCAAAACATAGTTGTTGAACCCAGAGAAGTTTGCACTGAACTTGGTATAAACGTAAATGAAGTTTGCAATTCATGCCAAACACTGCTCCAGTTTTGACTGAGCACAGCCTGAAGAAATTATTTAAGAGACTCCAGAGGGGCTCTACAACTGTTCAGCTGTGGTAGACCTGCACAAACACTGTGCCGCTGTACTTTTCACTAACCTGCCAGAGCACTACAGGGTCCTTCTTGGAGCAATTCACTTCACTGATTTGCTTTAATTACTTACGCACAGAATTTAGGTTATTTTAATAATAAACACCTTGTTTTTCCTAATTGTGTCTGATGATAAACTATAACCAATTTAAACGTAAAGAGAGAAAAGAAAACCTCAGTGAACTTAAAAGTTAAATTAAATTATGATTTCTGTTTATTAAAAGGATCCAGGAATGACTTCCATCTTCTAAGCAGATCAGTTAATTGGTCATGCTTTGGGCTTGTGTTAGAGTGACAAATAAACATGAGGAATCTCCCTTTTGAAGATCGAAGCAAGCAAAAAAACGTTTGAAATGTTTAAGGTAGGTCCAGCAAATAATTTCTCTTATATGTGAACTGAGCTTTTATTCTGGCTCTCAAGCGATGTGACGAGTTGTATCTATCATCTTCCATGTGTATTTTTAGAAAATCACCTTTTTTATCCATATATGACTTTGTTCACGGTAGGAGTTCTCAAGAAAGCTAAATGAAATTGTTTCCCTTTTTAAATATTCTCAAGAGAGTAGTTGGCAAATTAAATTAATAGATAATTTTATTATAGTTGGTGAGGAACAAAGCTGATATAAATGCTTTTTATTTTTAACATCTCCCTATTCGTCACAAGGATTGTGTTTTAATTGTGGCACCATGCGCAGACCTGCTCATATCGTGTGCTGAGGGTCGATTTTGCTCCCGGATTTGTGGGAGAAGAATTTTTAAGTGACATCTGACTACATAGATAAATATGGGAATTAGGCCTTATGATTTTCTGGATTGGATATAATTAATTGCAGTCTATACAAACAAGAAAACTACAGAAATATATCTAGCCTTTATGGCATAATTGTACAGGTATGACATGGTGGAAGAACAAAAACGACACCCCCACAAATGTCAAGGTATAATTCACACCCTGCTGATAAACTTGAACAATACTTTTGTCTGAATGAAAGTAGATTGGAGCTTTGGCCAAACAGGAATAAATCAGTGAATGATCTGCCTCCACAGATTAGTCACTAAGACACTGAACACTCAGTGTCTAGTGTAGTTGTGGAAGTAGGTGATGCACAAAGCAGCCACAACCCCATTTTATATTTATGACAGTATATACTTTTATTTTAAACAACTTTAAGTTCATCCCAGTTCATTTTGCTTTTTTATGTGCTGTTTTAGGAGAGCAGAATGTGTCACACAGCAGCACAGAGCTCAGGGAGCACCACTGGGTCAAATGCTTCGCTTCACATCAAGTGGATGTGAGCCTGGAGTCAGTGTTACCCTTCATTTCAAACATCAGATGCAAGACATGTCAGACCTTCATGAACCCACAAACCCATTATCTAACGGCATCACACATCCCAGACGCGCACATTAATTCGTAGCCAGGGTTAACCAGTGCAAATCAGGAGATAAAAACACTAGCCCATCCCCCCCATGTCAGTGTGAAATCTCCCTGATTCAAGTTAATCACATGGTGTTCAATATAATCTTCTGATTTAAAGGCCCAGCGTGCCATCTGGAAAAGCTTGGCAGTGTTTATGGGTGGTTGTACAGTGCGAATAGGTTATAAAAATGTGAAACAAATGTGTGTAATGCTGGAGATGACACAGTTTTCTGTTGTTTCTTTCTTTTTTTTCGCGCAAAACCCCCAGTGGGTGTTCTGCTATTCTTGGGTTTACACATTTACAGACCCCCCCCCCCCCCCCCCCTTCTAAGCTTGTTGGAGGGAAGTGCATTAGCCATGGTCAAAAACACACACATGTACATGCCACTGTGGGTCAGTGGCACAATGTGGGCAAGCCAAAAAAAGCAGAGCTACAAGACTTAAACACAGTTTCCATACATGAACCAACAGACTACATGTATGCATTGTTCAAAGATTAATTGAACACTTAAACAAATTTATTGTTCAGATATACAAACCTTCTTAGGAGCAAGTACATTTAAAATCATGGTAAATTATAGTAGTACATTTTTATCAATGTACTTATCTTTTCGTTTTTTCTTTAAGCCTCCAGTGCCAATTGACATTATTGGGTTTTTGGAATTTTTATTTTGTATAGCTTTGACTGCCTTTACGCAAATTGCCTAAACTGTCTCCAGATTGTGTATTTTCTGAATACGCTACCATTGCAATGAGATTTTTTAATGTTTTTTTATTAAGTGTGATTTCTTCACACACTGTACATCTTAACAATATGCATACTTGATGACAAAAGAATCAAGGTTTGATGCCACCAGTCACAGTTATTCCCCCCAACTATGTCCCCTGAATGGGGAAAAACAACTTGTTTTGTTTTTGTAACAGAGATATTCACTTGCTAAAACTGGCAATTTCAGAAAATTCAGGAACCTTTGTCTAGATATGACAAGGACCGGGGTGAACAATGCTATTCAAATATATATATATATAATGATATTTTTGTGAAGCAATTTACCCCCTAACCTGGAACATGAGAGACAGTTTTATTGCAATAAGTTCAATTTATGACATTAATCATCTCAGATAATTTCTAGGTCCAAACCTTCAGATTCAGAAAGAGGTTTCAACACGCTCTAACTCACTCATTTCAGAAGTATTGACAAATGGAGCAGCATTTAAGAACAATGTATTTCGTTGGCATAAAGAAGTTTGAATCATTGCCATAAAAACTTGGGACTAATTGCCCTGTCTTGCTTATCTGAAAGACAAAAAATCTGTTTAGCTGCCACTCACATACTCAGCCTTTCTATTTCAGTCTCTCATGTCCTGTTTAGCAAAGTTAACATGGCAGCCTTTTTATTACGGTCCTACAGTGTAATTAACTGTCAAGACTCAGAAGATAGATTTTGTTATTGCAGCAGAAAGCCTGAACCAAGCACTAGGACATTCTGAGCAACAATGCTGCAAGAAATCCAAGAGAAACATGACTAATAACATTTTGATTGCCAAATAATCAATCTATTCATTCACTGTGGGTACATTTTTATTAAGTATCAATTAATATGAAACTATTCAATACTGAAATAAACTCCAGCATGGTGTTTTAAAATTCTTCCTTTGAGCATTGTTCCCTGCATTTAGCTGAATCCTTTTCTATGGGTTTGTATTTTAAAATTATTTAATGGGAATCATAGGAGTTTTGACATGTCCAGCCTTAAAATGATAATTTAGGATTTATGCATTGAGGTTCTGTTAAAAAGTTATAAGTAGTTAATATCTTGACTTCAGTGAAAATCTGTCATCGTTTTTTTTTTAGTTTAAATCTAACTACACATGGAAAACCATGATCTGCTCATCTTACGATGTGTACTTTCTTTAATCTGTTTATGTGTATTTACGTCTGTAAACAGTAGTGCTGTTATGCAAGACAAATTTCCGACTTGTCCTGATAATAAAGGAATATCATACCTGTTGTATTCTAGATGGTCCCTGAGGGGGAGGCTAACAGCTAATTTGAGTTACAGTGAGTACCTTTTGTTACAATGTTTTGCTGGGAAAATCCCGGTCCTGGTATTCCCATTCAGTCACCTAAGCATTTTTCAAGACCAATCACTGCCCTCACATGGCAACGACCCCCTCATACAGGGGTAAGCCGGACAGCCCGGGGCCCCATAAAAGATACTCATGAAAGACTTAAAGACCATGACTGAGTCTGAGGTTTTCATGCAGCTTTAAAACTCCCCAAATATCAGTCGGATGGGATCTGATAGCATCTGCGGAACAAAAGCCCCGTCTAGAATAACAACAGCAAAGGAGGAAAACCAGTGGTGATGGGATTTTCTTTTAAGGACCAGAAAAGAGACAGCAAAGGAAACGCTGGGTTGTTCTTTGTTGATCTCCTGAGTGTTCAGCGATATCAAATCTCTGTTCATTTTGAAGCACTTCACCCAAAGCCAACTGTATATTTTTCCTGCTCGCTTGTGTTGATGCTACATGAAGTGCAGGCATGCAAGCATGTTTTGTTGTCAACCATAATTCTGTGTTGAGAGATTTGACCTGACACTGACAATGCTCTGACTTGGCACAGATCCCTGAGCGAGGGATTCACCAGACTAACTCCGATGAACAGTGTACATGTTCACCTTGCTCAACTAGTTGATTGGTACTATAAAAAAAGAAATAACAACGCGTAGATATGCTGTGAAAGCATGGCCGTTAAAATGTTAAAATGACCTCAAAAACACATTATCTATTGAATTACTGAAACACACCAGATTCATATGGGTTGATCTAAAACAATACTAGATTTTGTTTATTTTACTTAGTCCATTATCCATTTTTATGCGCATAATTAGTACACAGAACAACGTGACCTGGCCTTAGAGGGAAGGCTCTTTAAAATAAACGCGCAGCTTGGATTTTACAAGTAATATACCAAAAAGGTCCTGAACATGTGAGGGCCTTTAAATTTCCCCACACTGCTGCAGTTAACCTGAATAAAACACGGTTCATCTACAGTTCAAGGCATTCCAAACTGAGCTGGTTCTACCTCATTCATATTGCAAGTGATTATTTTAATGGGCCATCAACTTCAAGGCCTTGCTCTTTTCGAGTTTTGTTTTGTCAAAGAAGAAAAAAATAATGACCCTGAGTGGGTGGTAGGGCACTGAAGCATCTCAGCGTTGTAAATGTTGCTTCAAAATAACATGAAAAAGGGATGTTACCAGAGTGTAGGATACAACTAGTACAAATTTTGCAATGATAACTGTCTAAACCTTGGAAAATAAAAGAAAAATGAAATGAACTTCTGATGATAAATCATACATTTGGGGGTCAAACAAAAACTTCCAAATCAGTTTCTCCCAATATCTTTAACTTTTTATTTCTAAATTAAAACAACCTTCCTTTTTTTTTTATTAACAATAATTGCTTGGTCTTCCTTATAAAAAATATTAGCACAGAAGCATCCCGCTGAATAGCAATAAATGATTAAACCTTTTAGTTTATAAGAACAAAGGTGTTGCCAGTGTAAAGAGAACTGTAACAAAAACAAGGATTTCATTGCAAATACAAATGCTTGATGCCTATAAGCCGACTTTTCCAATAAGAAGAAAGAAAATTCTAAGCGACTTTGAATTATAAATCCATCACTGTGGTTTTTAAACTGGTCGCCATCCATTCTGCTTTGCACGTCCACATTTATTTCTACTGAGTGCAGTCCTACTCTGCACATGCCGGGGCTTCCCCATACAAACCCCAAACAGACAGAATCTGTTTTCGCTCTGTACACGACAACAGAAACCAACCGGGATATTTTCAAATCCTTCCACTCTGGAACCTGTTCTTAAATGTTGCTGTGGTCTGAGAAAACGTGCACCGATATTGTGTAACCCAACAGTAGAAACACAACAAAACCTTTTCATTTTAACCAAGAGAAGTTGTGTGCACAGGGCCTAAACATCAGCACTCACAGCAAAGTAGGAAGCACCAAACAGTAGTAAAGTGATTCACAGCAGGAGTGCTGGACACAGAGCATCACTACAAATAAGAGCCACAGCCCTTTAGGTTATTGACAGGATGCTTGGCTTGTAACCAAACAAAAACATTCACCAGCAATGGCT
Organism: Fundulus diaphanus; assembly: GCA_037039145.1. Taxonomy (NCBI): domain Eukaryota; kingdom Metazoa; phylum Chordata; class Actinopteri; order Cyprinodontiformes; family Fundulidae; genus Fundulus; species Fundulus diaphanus. Next base: position 20,912,045 of record CM073141.1, on the reverse strand, counting down.
CCCATGGCGTTGTCACATTGTTGGCAGCTTTGTAAAAAAAACTTTATTTTGTCAGAGTCTCAGAGAACAGACAGTGACGAATAAAGAAGAAAGGGAATGTGGCGAAGGCGTCACAACGGTGCTTTACAAGCAGCAGCAAAGAGACAAGTAAACAGAAATACTCATCAGAAAGAACCGTGAAACGAACAAGACAAGGAAACACTCAAGAGTATTCTAAAAACATGAATATTCACTGTGGCAGACGAAATACGAACGGGCAGAAAGCAAGAAGAAGAAGAACCACTAAGAACATAGATGCGTATTGAACGCTCCTGTAATTACTTATATTTTGGAGTTTTCCAACGTTAGTGCTGCTGCAGCAGCGCCTCCATGCCCTATATTTTGCCAGCTGGCAATGAACACGAGCATGCATGAGTATGCATCCTCCACTGACACACATACGCAGAGGCCAGATGAGACAGTAGTAGGGCAGTATTGTCAAAGAGAAAGATGAAAAGACAACACGTTAAATAATGCAATAAATCATTCAGCTTTCCCCTTTTAGGCATGTTGTGAAAGTAACAATCTTGCAATTCCCCATATTCCCCTTCGTCAGCGCAAAATATTTGCACAGCTTTTCAAATGATCAGAACCAACAACTAAAAGGACAACTTGTCTTTGTAAACCCCCCCCCTCAAGTAAAAGTCAGTTTCTCCACATGCAAGCTTTGCAATTATTTCCTCCTGGCTGAGTCAAGTTCAATCTGATACTCCTGTCCTAGTTCCATCCACAGAAGCAGAAAACTCATTTTAAAGTTTCATGAGGCAGATTAGCCTTGTTCAGCCAAGCACTGTAAATTGGGATGAGTTAGCTAACATCTTATCATATCCAAGTCATTAACAATCCAAACTCGATATATGTAATAAAAAAACACAGACACATACATACAGGAAAGTATCTTAGAAAGAAGAGCCCTTGAGCTGTGAGGGGTGAAACAGGGGCACATGTCTGTGTCAAAGGGTCACACTGATGCTAGGCAATCAATAATCCACTCGATGGGTATGCTCACCCCTTCAGGGGTATATCATGGAAACATAATTGTGACCAATTTAGCGTACCAAGCAAAAAGTAAATGAGGGCTGACATGTTAGCAACACGCCCACAGTGGAACAAAAATACACTTATATAATACCAGCAAAAACAAAGAAACATACAAGGAGACGCTATGTAAATGGCAAAACGGAAGGAGAACAAGAAAAACTAAGAAGATAATAAATATTTATTGCACCGTCAATAATAAATGCGCCAGTCAAAGTTGCTAAATCGCTGCTTTTCAATGGCTCGTGAAACTTCCAAAAGCATGTGAGGTGAGTACTGCCAAGCAGAATAATACAAACACGGTACTCACCTAGTCTAGTCTGCCCTTATGGCTGGTACAGAGAAGCATGACTCCAACACAAACACAAACCAGCACAGCCATCAACTACGAGTGGGATGAAACATAGGCAGAAACAAAAAAGACGGCGCACTCAGAGATGTTGAGATGAAACAAATAGGTGTCCGGTCCAGTGTGTCAGTGTGTGGTGAGTGTGTGAGTGTGAATGAGTGAGTGTGAGTTGAGTGAGTGTATGTCTGAGTGTACGGGCAGATCTGCTCCAGCAGTGAATGGTATGGGAGAGCTCTGTCTCAATCTCGCTCTCTGGCAACTGTGACGTGTTAGGGCTTCATCCAGCCCCCTCCCTCCTGCCCCCGTATACTCCACTCTACTCTCTCTGTTTCCCCCTCATTCGCTGTCCTAATCCCTTTCTCCTTCTTTCTCTTGATCCCTCGCTTCCCTGGTCGGCCCGCCTCCTGGTCTGAAGGCAGATAAAAACTTATTGCCAGTGGGCAAACACTAAAAATAAGGGAGAATAGTGACTGCTTATGGTTTACTCTCATGCCTTGCTGGACATTAGAATATTTCCAACCGGTCTATGTGGGTTTACCTTCTTAGATTTTATTTAAGTAGTTCTGCTCGATCTGTTTTATCGGGTTACATTTCAATGCACAATGATAAATATCAGATTTATTAATGACAAGAAAACTGAACTTCTTTGAAGGAGTTTCATAAATGTAAACAAATGAGACCCAAAAAATTCAAATTTAAGGTAGAGATGTCCAATAACTCTAAACATCCTAAAAATACAATATTTATCTTGATGAATAACTTTGCATAGAAGCCAAACGCTTAGAAACAACCTGGGATATAATTTCAGTTTCCTTTGAATGATATAAGAAAAGAGAAAAAATTTAAAGAAGATATAAAAGAACACATCTGTGAACCGGTTTTACTAAAAGTTTAGCAATCGTGTGAGCAAGATATTGGCAACAAGAAGATGACTTGAGCTGTGTGATATTAAGAAAACATGCAATATGGGATAATGTCTATGAATGTTCAGATAATGACTTGTGACATATAAACAAATAATAAAACAGTGTTAATGTATTTTGGTTATGGGTTCATAACCAACACAGACCACAGATTATGAACAGTCTATCCAGCTAATGGAAAATAATTGAATTAATTATTTCTAGCTGCACAACAAGGTTTTATTGAAAAAGTTGCTTCTGGCTGACATCTTCTCTTTAGGTTACAGAAACACCTTGTAGTTTCTTCTTTTCAATCTTACCATCACTTTACCTTACATAACACTATTATGCTACCCTAAACTAGTGTCACCAAATATATGATTGAGAGAGCGTGCATACATGATACCTACATAATCCTTTGCGATTTGCTTGTTGCGCATACTGCTATCGCAATAACTATAGGTGTGGAGGCCAATCGTCAACCACACTTTTTGAAAGCAGCTCTAGGAGCAAGACTTTAGAGTAGTTTTCATCAATAATCAAGAATCCTTATTGTCATCATGTGTCACCATGATGACATTTTGATGAGAAACCAGCTCAGGATGAACAAAGATTACACATAACATGCAGACACAACGAGACATAATGTTTTTACCCTTTTTTATTGCACCAACACCCCTTTCTGTGAAGCTTAAAGCATCCAAACAGTCCTTAGCATCTGATAAGATTCATGTTCCAGTCAAAAGACAGATATCCTTTTACAGACAATGTAAATTACTGTGCAGTTCCATGAATGCATGAGATGAACGCTCCCTGAGAAGTTAAAAGAATGCAAATAGTCATTATCAAAAACTGAAATGTTCAAGCTAAAATCTTCAAGTCAATTGATGCTCAAGACAAAATGACCAGCAGGAGTCAGTTTATAGGACAATGTAAAAATACTGTGTAATGAATCTAAATTATCATGTCGGTGTAAATAGTTCTCATCAGATCAAGAACCAGTGCAAACAGCAGCATGTCTGTAAACATGTAACAGACCACAAACTGGGCTGGTGGTTTATTTGATTCTCAGCAGGGGACAATACACCTCACAGCATTGGAAAAGAAGCTGTTTTAAAATCCATTAGTCTTTGATTTAATGTTCCTCAATCATTTACCTGATGGAAGTGGGACAAAAAGTCCATTGCCCGGGTGTCAATACGTCTTGTCCTTTCCCGGACTTGTGCAGCATAAACCGTGTCTACATCTTGTAGACAGCATCCCACAATCCCCTGTGCTGTCCTCATCACCTGTGCTAGATCCTTTCTCTCCTGTACTGTGTCGCTCCCATACCACATTGCCATGCTGACACACAAGATACTTTCAACTGTAAGTGTACAAAAATTTATTAGCACCGGAGTAGAAAGTTAAAAAGATATGTTGCTAAATAAAATTTTCTGTAGTAAACAAAGCCTCGCACGTTTTTCCAACATGGTTTTATCCTCATTTGGTTTCAGCTCTCTGAACAACATGTGTCCAGAAATAAGTGTAAGTTATGGCGCGTGTGTGTGTGTGTGTGTGTGTGTGTGTGTGTGTGTGCGTGCGTGCGTGCGTGCGTGCGTGCGTGCGTGCGTGCGTGCGTGCGTGCGTGCGTGTCTGTATGTGTGTGTGTGTGTGTGTGTGTGTGTGTGTGTGTGTGTGTGTGTGTGTGTGTGTGTATCATTTAATTCTTGGACCTAGTCTACATATGGAATTCAAAGCACATGTATGATTGCTTTCCAATAAATAAACAAATCAACAAAATAAAAGTCTTGTTTTAAACACCTAATTTATGCTACATTTAACCTACCAGTGGTGTGGTGGTTGTGTTCTGTTGGCACTTTAAGATGCTTCCATCTCCCCAGCTCTTCCCCAAGTAGGTAGTACCATCCGTGAACCTCCTAGAGGGCAAACACACAAATAATTGACCACACACAAAGGGGTTTGCATCTGTTATAAACATGAATACACGAATGCTGAGTATGAGGTCAAGAGTTGAACGTAATGAGGCCTAAATAAAGTGAAATGAATCATCCATGTGGCTGTATGAACATGTAGTTCAGGCAGAAACCCCTAAACACAGAAAGGCTGAGTTTGTTTGCCCCTTCAGGGTTTAACACACTCTCTACACTTTTGTTTTTTCTCCAGCAGCTGATGCTTCTTCCTCTGCCCACTTCTGGTCTTTAAACCAGATGGTGTGTTAGTTTATGCCGGAGAGAGAGAGAGTATTTTTATATCATTTTGTGTGACTTAATGACAGTATGCACCCTGACAGATTGGACCTGATTTGTAATCCTGATGGACACCGTCTGACAAGCAATGGCATGACAAGTCGATTAAATTCGGCTATAATTTTGCCGTCGCACATTTGTTATGTTTAATCTAACGCACATTTGCCACACTAGCAGATTTCTCTTTTGTGCTCAATAAATGTGACAGCACAGACTGTGACAATAATCTCCATTTTAAAAGCATTATCCGAGTGGACAGATTTCTGCAGGCTGTGGGACAAGGGGGAGGATAGGCAGCAAACTTATTTCAAAGAAGGGGGAGGGGAGGCGAGGGCATGAGTCCTAAAAAACAGGGAGGGATTTATGCAATCATTCAATATGACCCCACACACGGGATGAAAGATAGCAGCAAAAAGAAGTGATGGGCCAGAGGGTCACAAAGGAGATGAATGAAAACAGAAAGTAGAAGATGACAAAGAAGCAAAAAGAAGTACACAAGAAAAGAGTGGAAACAAACAATGAGGTACGACAGCCGAGTTAAGAATTTGCCAAAACATCAGCCCGTGCTCATAAGCTCAAATGGATTCTGAAAATCAAGCAAATGGGCAGAGAAGACAGAGTGGGGCTGGCTTGAAAGAAAGGATGAATAGAAAACAACAACAGAGGAGAGCAATGGATGGTGTGGGGAGGGTGAGGAGCAAATACTCCCTATGACTCAAAGGTGAAGCTCACTGATTTGCATACCAAGCCAATAAAATATTAATTGTGATAAATGTTAACAGAAGCAAGCAGTTAGCCCAGTAATTTATTTTATTTTATTTGTGTTTGATTTTCTATGTAGATATGAATGTTAAAGAACAATGTGTAAATTTAGCAAATAGCTATGAAGAAACTGTTGTGCAATTTCATGTTTTTAAGTTATTTAATGTTTATCAAATAACTCTCTCTGTTAGGTATTGCCCAGTGAATAACAGCTCAATCAGCTGATATTAGGACAATAGTTGAAAGAATGATTCGAGCACTGGCATTTTTTATCAGAAAACTCTGCACACAAATGGAATAAATAAGCAACAACTTCTCTTCAAGTACAAGAATTTATCAAAAGAAATAAATGCACATCCAGGGATGCCATCATATAATGTGGTTTACCTGTATAAACAAATCAACAAATCCTCTCTACAAGGCTAGTGACACTTAACTAAAACTACTAAACAAAAGTAAGATTAAACAAACTAAGGAACTATGTACATTCCAAAGAACAAAAGGACAAATAAAAATTGTTGAAAACCATCACCATAAGAATGATTCAGTTTCCTGCAAGAATATGGTCTGAGGTTAACTAATTTAGAACAACACTTGATATGAGTTCAACCCATTCACAATGCAACTCTGAGTTAGATAAAACATTATTTGAGGAAATAACATTTTAAAGAATGATTTGCTAAATAAAAAAATCAATAACCTTAATAGTACTTGATTTTTTTATTAATGTAATTATTTCCCCAGGAAAGAATTAAAAATCAAATTGGTAACTTAACTCTTTGAGAGTCACACCAAGAAAACTGAAGAACTGTTGTTGTTTTTTCAAACAACTCCATAGTTTTGAAATCACAGGCCTCTACCAAATTGTTGAGAATTTTTTTTATGGCAAAACTCCGAATCCAATAAATTATAACAAAATAGTTATAATTCGTTGTGGGCATTCAGGCACAGGAAAACTTTGCCCTTCTGACACATCTACCTTGACACTCCTTTTGGACAGAGGTTACACTGGCCCCCTTCGTCACAGTTAAGTGTCCAAAGTTGTCTTAAGGCACATCTGAATGTGGCTGTGAAGTTCTTTGGGTGTAATATTTCTTTTGATGCAACATTTGTGGTGGAGAAGAAGATGATGGTCTGCCAACCTTCGGCACTGGCTTGTTGACCTGCATCAAACTGTGAGCAACTGCCAGACAAAATCTTTTGACAGAGAGCGGTTTCTCATTCAGTAGAACAGTCCCTCTTATGAACAAGCCGGGCGTTTGAGATACACAGGTCAAGGATGTACCCAAACAGTAGAAAATGCCATCGCCTTGATTTCATCTCATCTGTAAAACGTGTCTTGAAATACTACAAGGGTGTCCAGGAACATGGAATTCATCAATGCCTTCGTATTTCTAGACTCTGCGAGTGGCTTTCTTTGGGTCCTCCTTTATGTCGCTTCTTACGGGGTGGTGGTTTAGAAGATGAGCTTGTGGCTGGAGTCTCCTCCACAACCATGGACTCAAAAGAGGTTTCATCTTCCTCTTGTGTTAGACAATCTATTTGGTCATCATCATCACTCAGATCAGCATCAGAATCTGGAGGTTATCCTGGTATCAGAGCCTGAGAATTTTGTGTCCTTGCAAATTAAAAGGTTTTCCTTGACTTATCATTATGATGACATATTACAGCCACTTCATTGGGGTATAGATTTACGTGTTTTTTGTTTTTGGTTATTTTTCTGTTTTCCTTAATTTTCATCTACAAATAATAAATGGACAGCATGCCTGTGTAAATTGTCAGTTATCCGGGTCATCGTAGCAGCAAACAAGCTTAAATCGGAGGCAACTGGACTTTTGTTCAGTTCTTTCTGAAAACATTTCAATACCTATCTAGTAGTCTTTGCCAGTTCTGGTGGCTCACACTTGAGTGACCAAAACCTTCTATTGATAATATATGTTATTAGCATAAAATTTATCCTTTTTTATACCTGAACAACTTAACCTATGCTATAGACAACTTAACAAAGGCTATGGGGGATTTAACAAAAGCTGTAGGGGACTTAACCAAGGTTATAGGGAAAGTAACAAAGGCTATAGGGGACTTAACAATGGCTATAGATGATTGAATCAATGCACTGGAAAGAAAGAAATGTACAGATTATTGAATCACAACTCAAAAGAACATAATCTTTTTCCGATTAGTGAACACACCATACCTTAGCGCTACCAGATTATACTAACCACAACATTCTTCGATGTTGGAAGAAGAGACCTGAACCTATTTTCATTATCAGTGAGGTGTTTAAAAATAAAGTAACTGGAATGACAAAATATTGGTCCTTCACCATTTTGTATTTTTGTAATCTTAGTCATTTTGATGTGAGTTTTTCAGGCATTAACAGCAGCTGTCTGCCAAAGCATGTCAATGTGTTCCCACCTTAAGGGAAACTTCTTTGAACTGGAAAATGGTGAATTGACCTGATGTTGATTTAACACCAGGAAGGCAGAATGTGTTTCATCTGATCTTTTTTCTTTCATAACATGTGCTGGATTTGGAATATGGTAAGGGGAATTATCCTATGACAGTACAAAAAGACTGATGTTCGACTTTTGTAAGTTAAACCATGCTAATTGTGTTAATTTTTACATGCCAAATACAATTTAAAATGTTAGTTTGGTAATCAGTTTTTTGTTGTTTAAAAAGAAATTGTATCCTTCTTCCCAACATATGTTCTCTCATGCACACTGTGACGTAGTCTCTGCTTCCAATATAAATAACTTATGGCAGAAAGGTTACTAAGACATATTTAAAATGTTTAAATTGGATCCAGAAGGACAAACAGCATGTATTCAAAAAGAAGAGATTTATACAAGTCTGACAAGAACATAAGTTGACTCAGTGGAAGTTCTCAGGTCATCACACGGACAACACAAAGAAATATGAAACACATAATCATCCACACGCCCACCAACTCCTATAAAGTTAGTTTTGGTGTCACTAACTACTATGACATTGTGTTTTTGAACTGTGAGATACAACAAAATTGGGATATTGTAGGTTTGGTTTCCTTAGATAGAAAACAATTTCCTATTTAGAGTGTGAAACTGAACATGACTATAATGTTTAACAAATAGAATCAAACTGGAATATATGTAATTGGCTTTAAAACTGTCTTTAGCAGTGAGGGAGTGGTGACCTAGTGGTTAGATTGCAGGGTGCTTGTGTCCTGAAGATTCTGCAAAGTTCCTGGTTCGACTCCCACAGACTAACACACAGGGTCTCTGAGCAAGACCCTGAACCACAGGATGCTCCCCAGGCCCAGTACAGTGGCAGCCCACTACTCCCTAAGGCAGGGGTCACTAAACTTTTTAAAACTGAGAGGCACTTCATTGGTGTGTAAAACAAACTGACCTTTGAACTAGAAAAGTCAGAGTTCACCTTAACTTTATGAAAATAAACACATTTTTCATGCTTTGTTATAGATATTGTCATTTTTTAATCTACATAAATGCAAGTGAGAATAAAAAAGGAGGAGTAATGGAATAAAATAAAGTTTTAGATGCAATTGGTGGATTGAGCTTTTTTTTTTTTAGAACAGGCTTGTGGGCACCACATGTGGTTCTTAGGGGCTACATGGTGCCCACGGGCCCCATGTTGGTGACCCCTGCCCTAAGGGATGGGGTAAATGCAGAGGACAAATTTCATTAGAATGTATGTTGCAATGACAATAAAGATGATTATTATAATTATGACTGGACTGAAGTGACAATATATTCCTGTATTTAAATCAGATCTGTTTGTCTTGATATATTTGTATTAATTTGATAATCAGCGCTTTATATTGAAACTGAAGTGCATTGATTTGAATTTTTGCCACTCTTGCCATGCTTGCGAAGTTGGCAGACTTAATATTTTAAGTGGTTTAAACAAAACAGAAAGTCTCTTTTCACTTTTAAGTTATTTCAGAGTATGAGGAATTGCTAATAATTTGTTAATGGTGCAGCTCTGTTGAACTTAACTAAAAGGATCAACTGCTCAAAATCTGGATCTCTTTTAAAACTCATTAATTTTTCTAGCATGATTTCGTGGATATTTTGGGCAGTCAGGACAACCAAGTACAATGTGGCAAAGATCGCTTTCTGAACCCTTTCTGAAATGAAAATGAGTGAGCTATGGCAAGCTGTTTCATTGCTTCCATAATCTCACAGCAAAACTAGATTTTCTGAATATGCAAAATACACACTTTTTAGTAAGCATCACTAATATTTATTTTTACTATACACAAACAATGAGCACTGCTTATGAACAATTTTTCTTGTAATTTCATACATTATACCCTGAAACTCTAACATAGTGTGTGTATAATGTGTGTGAACTTTAACCTTAACGCAGAAAGATTCCGTGAGTCAAACTGTGCTCCCGTTCCAGTATCTAGAGGCAACAGTGCAGTGCTGTGACACTGTTAACCCAAAAGTGTTTCCTCCAAACTATTGAGGTCACTGGAATTCATTCGCACTGAATTAAACTCTTAAATTCATGGTCTGATGGATAAGACACACAACAGAGAGACACACTTGCACAGACTTGGAAAACGACACAAAACGGCTTTAGAGCTCAAATCTCTGTGTTCAAGCTTACCTTGTCTGCATCCATAAGGGAGCGTAGACCAAAGCTCATGCAGCCAAGCAGAGAACTCAGTCTGTTGATGTTGAGCGACATCAGAGAGAATAAATCAGCAAAATGAAAATCAATTAATACCCCTGAGCCAGGGGTCTCAACTAACTCAGGTCAGACGTTTCAAGTACAGTTTTAATCCATCAGGGACCAGATATGAAAGAAGCAAAAAAAAATGGTCAAATTCATCGTTTTAATCGTTTAAGCGTTTTCTTTTATTTATATCTATTCATCAAGTCTAATGTTACTTCAAACCCATTCGTAACATCACTTGTGATGTTGTCAGCGTAATAAAGGCCTAATGAAAGGACCACTACAATTTAAAATTGAGGAGAAAACTAGTTTGAAAATACTTATGAATAACAAACCAATATAGAGCAAATTTGTTCTAATTTAGTTAGTGGGCTGTGCAGTTGTGTTGATAAAGAGAGGACGTTCAGTTACGCTCACAGCTGGAAATGTGTAGCGCAGCTGCTGATGCCTTTTGGTTGGCAAACTGGCCGGCAGGATAAATGAACACCTGAGCTGGATCTGAAGAGGGCAAAATGATTCAGCAGCTGCAAAGAGAATCACATTTGGAAAATAAACTAATAAGATCCTTTTCACTGAGAGCCACTTTACTCAATTCACAGTAAATTAAAATTTGGTCAGACTGCCAAACATCAATAAGATTATTTCAGCATCTATAGGTTTTTGATTCTTATACTTAGGAGACAAATAAAAGAGCTGAGCTGATCAGCAGCATGAGAACTGCCGAGTCATTTCGCTTTCCAAAGCAACATGAGTCATATGGTTTGTTTGGTTTTGTTTATGGCTGACAGGTGTATTTATTCTGTTTTTATTTTCCTATATTTCAATCATGTAAAGCACTGTGCATTGTCTTTGTACTGAAATGTGCTATTCAAATAAATTTGCATTGCCTTGCCTTAAGAATTGGTGCATTTATGGGAACTGACCTCTTCCATCAGTGTGTTTGTTGTTTTCCACAACAAACAAGATTTATTGTACTCAAATATGGTCAATAATTGTGTATATGGAGGTCACTTCAAGTCTCTGTTAGTGGTTTTGCTGGGTCGTTTGTGAAATACGAGGACAGCTATAGTCACACATTCCCATAAAAAGACTAATTAATGTCATTGCGCTAAGAGAGCAAAGAAGGCAAAGAGCCATGAAAGAGTCAGCTGAGCTTGACTGGTGCAGTGTTTTGGCAAATGCTCAGTAGTGTTTAAGGGGATTTGCTGAGGAGGCAATGCTTCCCACAACTTCAGCAGTGCAAAGACAGAGCATGTTGAACAAGCACATTACATCTCAGAGGGGTCTTGTTATTGCTTCGAAGATGAGCACAGGTGCTGCAGGGTTGAAGGTCAGCCGTGCAGAGATGGTTCCTGGCAATGCTTCAGTATTAGTTTGATTTGTCAACAACTTTAAACAGGAATGACTGCAGTGAGCAAAGCCCCAAAGCTATACATGATTCTTTTTTTTACAATAGGATCCATTGATATACCCACAATGTGGACCAAGCTATGAATTCTACATTTATATTAAGTTCTTGCACTTATGACAGTGGACATAACAATTTGGTTTTAAATGTATTGATGACTAACCTGTTCTCAGAGACAGCTGTTAACAGTGTCAGACAGATGAAAAATACCCAAATCTAAAAAGCAATGTATGCAATTTTGCCAGTTCTTATTAGCTGTGCACGAATGTTGAAAAAAAATTATAATTATGAACTAAATGTACACAAAATGTGTCAAGGTATGGAAAATCCCCACGACTTAGTGAATCAAGTACTTGGGGGAAACGATCTTGGAATTTCATCAACTTAATAAAATGACTGAACTAAACTAATCACACTTAATCTGTGTCCCAGAAACTCTCCCAAAGAGGTCCTAATCTTTAAGATCCTTCCACAATCTTAACAAAGTCACTGCTATAAGACCTAGGCTGTTTGCTTTCATTAATGGTTGTAGCTAGTATTTCCATGTACCCTAAATGAAGTCATATCAGACAAGACAGTAATATTCAGTTATTCTTTTAGCCTTAGGTAAATATTCATTAACCACATGTTCAGGATGGCTTTCTTTTGTATTTTCAGGATACAGTGATGCTTTTTTAACTGCCTTCTGGATACAACATACACAGAAATGTTTCTGACTCGCTAAACCAAAAATCCAATAAGTCTTTTTCCAACTTCCCTCAGCTGAGTTAAGCAAGCAAAGGCAACACCATCATCTAGTCACATTCAAAGATGGACATACAGAAAAACTCGAACACTGTGAGAAACAACCTGCTTGCAGCAGCATCAGCTTAAAAATTAAAAAATACATATTATTTTGCTGCCCAGAAAGGTTTGTGTCAGCGAACTTTCAAAGTGACCCATCTTTTATAAAACAAATATTTAAATAATTCAGATTAAATTGGAAAATAATATTTCTGTGCTCATCTCACGTTTCCTTATCACTTGTTAAAACTGTGTTATCCTTCACACCAAGTTCAGTTTTTCCAGCAGGTAGCTACCTTGACATAGCATCGTAGTTCCAAACGGTAAAGAGCAGCCTCTTATGAAGGTCCTCCTCACTGACCGTGCTGCACACACGGAAAAAATACATGCAATCAAAATATATTCTCAGAGACCATTTAATGTTTAAATCATTCAAAATAAATTTGTACAAACTACAAATTGTAGGTTGTTTTAGTAAAACACATTGACTCATAAAAGTTATAATCATTTTATATGGGATAATGGTGCTTGCTTTTAATTCAGTATGGTATCTGAGTATTTAAACCAAAGCAAGAGTGTAGTCCATCTATGCTATGAATAACATTATGAGCTGCTTTGAGAATTCATTAATCCGCAATATTCAGACTATAAAAGCCTTAAACTAGAAGTTAAAATTCTGAATATATCATCCAGTGGAACACGTTACACATTAATTACATACATCGTGTTTTTAGGCATAGTAATTATACTGGGTAAAATATATTATATACCATATGCTGTATAAGAAAATTAATCCTGTCACAGTACAGTGCCAAAAATATAAATTCATAAATTTATGTAACATGCTTAGGAAATAAATAGATAAACAAACTAGTTGAATGCTTACAGGTAAAATGTCTGTAAAAAGATAGGGTTCCTGCACTGAGGAACCATCAGAGTCTTCTGCCTTTTTTCTGGATCACTGTCAGGAAACATGCCGATCTGCAAAACAAAAGTACTAACATTTACCTCACAGGTTATGTAAAATCTGGGTCTTGAATTATCCTAAAAAGCAAAACGTGCCTTAACATAGGAGTTACAGGACCCTTGGCCCTCACTCAGCATGTCTCTTGCCTCTAAAACTGTGGGAGAAAAAAAATATATTTATGCACATCTTTGTATATTAGCTATGTTCTATGCTATTTTATCTTAGACCTTCAATATTTGGATCAGAGACCCTTAACAAAATAAGGGGGGAAAAGTCTTGGACGATGTCTATTTGGCAGATTATTTTAGGATGACAGAAATGAAAAGAAAAACCATAAGACCAATTTCTTCCAATATTTTCGCTTTGTGAAATGTAGGTTCAAATGTTCATTATTAAGTTGATGCATTGTTAACCTCATGTAAAAAAAAGACGTGACAGCAGCAAACTGATTTAATACCTTACTCTGTGCTTTTAGTATCTCAGGATACTTGCGCAGAATAACAAATGTTTTGCAAGGATTTGGCTCCTGCGTGTTTCTTTAGCTTTTGTACATAATAACCTGCTTATAATGAAGACTAAAATTAGAAGAAATAAAATAAAAAGTTTGATTTTGTTTTACCTAATTAATTTCCCTTTCAGTCATTTCAGTCATTGTTCGATAATACTGAAAAATAACACCGGGCTTTTCAATTTCTTAAAAGAGTTTAGATTTAACACATTTAATAGTTTTGCAAACTAGTTTCACCCATAGGTTGGTAGCTTGTATTTAGCTACATGTTGGTAGTTTCTAAGAGCTAATGTGTAACGCAGTTTCACTGTTTAATACATATTAATTACCAGTGAAAAATGAAAGTGAAGGTAACAAAAATAAAGAAATAAATGCTGAGTGGTTAGAGTCCCACACAAAAAGACAAGGGTGGTCGGGTTGGTTGCTGGGAAACCAAAATAAACAGTCTTGTTGAATCAATGTACCACCAGCCAAGCTTTTTATCATTAATGGTCTCCTGTTGTGCTTTGAACAGCAATCTGCAGTAGGTTATTTAATATTTACACTCAGCAAATTATGTTTGCAGTATAAATAAAGTTTCCCTTGTGGTCTATTTTCTAGAAGATTGAAAATGTGCACACAACATGGTGCGAGGAGGGAACAGATTGTAGAGCACTGCTTTCACTGAGATGAATAAAAAACAGGGTCTCTCCATATGGGCAGCCTTAAGGATGACTCACCGCTGACAACGAGTATTTCATGCTCTTTGAAGACTGACAGCTTGAGCTGACCTATAAAAATGAAAGAAAAGGGTTTACAACACACTGACAGATGTTATACATTATATTTTCTTTTGAGTCAGACAATTTCAGATTCATGTAAAACATATTTGATTTTGGAAATTACTTATTGACCAAAATAAAAGGACCATTCTATGTTACGCTGAGTTCTTTAAAAGCAGTAAAAAGCTTTTTATCACTTATGTGTTGAAGATATTCTAGGTCATACATTTCCGCTCTTATATTAAAGGGATAGTGTGTAACTAATTTGGCTTTTAATTAGCAAAAATCAAGTATTGCTTTAATAAATACATATTAAAAAATAAATGTGTTCTCATAACTTAGAATTAGTAGTTTATAAATACATATGTGTCAATGCACCCAGTGGGAGGCTCCATGTTGCGTCGCCATCACGTGTTTTCCCTATCTGTCTTCTATATAAGGACATGCTGTTGGTGGAGGAGGAGTATAAAACAAGCAAAGATGACCATAGATCATTCTATTTGCTGTTTTCTGTTGAAATGGAGGACCATCTATACTCTTTGCCCAGCGAGAGGGAAAGGAAAGTAACCAAGAAAAGAAAAAGAAGTAATAACCAGGAGAAAACGAGGGTCTATATCAGCACAGCTATTATTACCAGGCGGTACAGAGATAATGAGGGAGCGGGGATTCAAAACAGATGTGGAGGTTTCTGGCTTTTTGCTGGACAGGTAAGTTAATTCAATGTAACAGTGAAGTTTGTTTTTGGCATTATGTTAGAAACAGGGCAGTGTAGTCCAGCAACTACTCTGTCCTCCTGGCAGACGGGCAGTTTATTCGTCTTGTCTCCCTCTCAGGGTGTGTGTGTATGTATGTGTACGCTGATTGACGGGTGATATCAGCCAGCCGGTTCAGCAGCACGAACAAGTCTCTTTATGGTTGCTTACTGTAAAGCCAAAATAAGCGACTACATGTTCAGAAACGAGCAAAAAAAAACCACAATTTATGGAATTCACAAGCGTCTTTATGAAAAAAACAAGCGGACTTGGCAACAGTGTCCAAAACCACTTTACACAATGACCATAGCTATTAGCAGTAACTAATACATGTTTACATTGTCACATTTGTGATACTTCGTGGCTTCCATAGTAGTTATTACCTACTTTACAGCAAGATTGTTTATAATTCATTTAGCGCACTACTAGACGGTGAGCCAGTGTGAACATCTTACACACCGGGGCTTATAACTATAGACCGATCGAAGTGAGTGCCATCATGGATACTGCGGACCACCAAATTCTCCCTCAGGAGTTGAAGGATCATAGCATTACATCAGGATTTATTAGTTGGCATCTCCTTGTCTTTTCACACCTGGAGAGGACTCTCAAAATATCCTCCTATGGCTTTTATGTTAAATTTCCTTCAAAACAGTAAAATCCACTAACACCGACAAAATCATTTTTCACCCTTTACTACTTCGGAAAAAATGAAATTCCAAACTAGTTTCTACAAATCATTAAACTTGACAAGATTAAATATTCTGACAGCAAAGTGAGAACAAGCCAAACCCTGAAAGGTCACAGCCTCGAGCTTCTTGTAATATTTACATCGCCTGTTTGGTTGTGCTGTGGAACATTTCTGGGGAATGCCTACTGATAAAATTCAGTCAGTTTGGATATTTAGTAGTGACGGTAAATATTTGCTGTGGATCAGTGCATAGTTTACAGTTAGAGTCGTTTTTCTTGACTTTGTGGGGACTTTATGGAGGCTTGTCCACCCTGTGCTGCTGTGTGTTTTTTTCTCTGCAACTGCAGACTCAGAGGGGCTGTTTTCTAAATCAACTACAACCACCTGAACATCTCTGATTAGTTAGAATCTCACTGAAAGAATAAAGTGATAAAGGGCCGGATAATCTCATTGATAAAGTCCAGAGCCAGAGGTAGAGCGATATGTTTTATATTTCAAAAGAAAGGGGAAAAAATGTAAGCTAAAATTCCTGCTACTCTCCATAGGATGATTCTTCCAGGACTCATACAGTTAAGGCATTTTAAACCTTCTGGAGAGACAAAATCCAACTGAGGATACAATAGTTATAGTTGTTGTTCAACTCTGATCTAGGAAATGTAGTGATATTTTCCCTACAGCTCTGAGACTATCTCTTTTTCCTTGCCCTTTTCATTAATTATTCCCCATTGTATCCTGTTTGGGCAGTTTTGTGGTACAATCTTGTGTTGCATAAAGATAATTTGAATTGAATCCTGTGTTCGGAGGACAGATTTGAACCTTAAACTGTGATAGAGGTTAAAGTGTAAACAGTAATGCTAGGGAGCATTGAAGGGGCCAACACTGTTTGCATGCTAGTCTGTGTCCACTGTCTATTAAGTGTCTCTTTCACTACCTCACTCTCTAGGTCTGCTCATCTTTCCTGTATCCCTCCCAGTGCTGCTGACAACTGTATGAGACGTATTCTCCATGTTGACATGGTCACGGCTAACACTAGCTTTGTGCTACTCAAACTTAATCTTGCTTATTACAAGAGCAGATTCTACAGCAAAATAAAGGAGACCTGTTGTGTGATATTGCTGCTGGCACGTCAGAGCTTGGGTACGAGGGATGTTTGTCGTTCCCACACTGAACTTGGCATGCATTTGAAAGCAGTGAAGGAACTATGTGAGAAGAGAAAACACAGTTGGAAAGATTTTCCTGGCCTTGACATGGCTCACACAAAAGAAGTTATGAAGCAGTCTCAAATGTAGTTTGCCTAACTTCTGCTAGATAAACCTTACTGATAGCGGTCAAAGCAGATCGGCAAATGACTAGCAGGAGGCCAGAGGTTTGAAGTGCTTCAAGTGATAAATTGATTCCTTTAAATATCACAAATGCTTTTGTTTCTTAAGCATTTCTTTAGAATGTGTGTCCATTAGCTCAGGAATACCTTCGCATTTTGGTGCCCAACAAGCTATTCCCCATAAAAGGCTTTGAAATATTTGTTTTTCCTCACATGGGAATTCAAAGGCACAAAACATATAGGCAGCAAATAATTCTTGAGCTAATCCCATAATGGGGTATTTTTATCTCAAAAAAACAGTGGATGTGATATCTTGGGAGCACAGCAGGTCAATCAATACCTAATCTCTATAGATCAACCAGGCGTCAGGAGGAAATAAGATTTTATTTCAGACTGAAGGTGACCTCTAAGAGCAGGCCACCAGTGTTTTGAAAGGATTGGATACAGCATCTGTTGGATATCGGTCAAGTGGTGTTTGTCGTGATGTGCAAAAAGACATCCTTTTATGACTCCTGCAGGACCCTTGTGGTAGGTTGGGCAATCACCTGCCACCATTTGCTTTGGGGGATTATTTTGATTGCACATTACAACACTTTTACTAACATTCCCCACTCGTTTCACTGACTTTCACACTTCAAAGTAGAATATTTGATGTTAAGCTTAATTTGTATGAATAAATTTATATTTCAGAACTACATGGTGTGTCTTCCTTTTTGTTTTGGCCTTTGAGCGAGGTCATAGCAATTATCTTCTCCCAACCCTTAGAAAATTTATAAAATAAATCAAGCCACCAACAACTTACGTAAAATTAGTGAACAAAACCCATTTCAATGTAAAAGTGATTTATTTTCACAAGTTCAGGGTTTCACACAGTTTTATTACAAAGGAAGCGACAAACTTCAGGGTTTAGGAATCCAAAACAAAAAACTGATTTCAAAACTATTCTTATAGAAAATAAAAAGAAAATGCTTAAGCTCCCTGGTTTAGGCAACCCCTACCAACCTTCTCATCTAAAACAGAATATCTTCAACAAAACAGTTCACCAAAACAAGATCTAACCACAGAATTACACTCAGAGTTTCACAGTCAACTACATCATAGGTGCAAAAGGGGATGTGGGGTGGCACTGTATGACTGAAGCTCTAATGCAGTCCACTGATGAAGAGGAAGTGACTTCAGCTGTCAAGGTGCAACAGCAAGCCTACAAACAAGAGGTCAGATTCAAAATGGCGACCAGAGCGGTGGTTTTTGGACGAGCTCCGAGACTCTAAGCAGTACCATGACACCAAAGGAGGACCATCTCGAAGTCTGTCAATAAAACAGCTTTGTAGTTCTGCAACAGCTTCATGCATGGGGTGGAGGAGACATTGTCCACAAATTATCAAGTTATGTCCTCTTTACTGAAGTTATTTTGTCTCCCAGGAAGGGGATTCCTAGAGTTGGCCTTTCTGATGAGCTTACAAAACCCCTTCCTCTCAGCTGTAGAAAATCTACTGCTCCAAGAAACCACACCATAGAAGATGGTTGTTGCAACCACAGAGTCTAAAAAAAACTCTCCAGGAGTGATCCCTGAGGTCCAACCAATATCAGTCTCCTTACAGATGGATTGCTCAAGACTTCCTGTAAACAGCATCAGTGTGGTGATTCCAGTCCAGCTTATGGTTCAGGTGAACATTGAGGTATTACAAAAAGTCCACTATTTCAATGCAATCCACTGGTGTGAGTTTGGTGGGTTTGCCCTTGTGGAAATCCACCACTAGCCTCTGGGTTTTCCCTGCATTGTTTAGGAGATGGTTTCGCTGGCACCAGTCCACAAGGTCCTGTGTCCACTGTCTGTACTGTTAGTTGTCCAGACCTGCGATGAAGCCGGCTAAAGCAAAGTCATCTGAAAACTCCTGAAGATGGCAGCCGGGGCAGTTGATGGAGAAGTCGGCAGTGCAGAGGGTGAACAAGAAATGTGCCAGCAGTTCCCTGTGGGCCCTTCATATTGCAGACCAGCCTGTGTCCTCACATATTGTGGCTGAAGAGTGAGGTAGCCCAATATCCACTGATAAAAGAGCTGGTCCACTCCTGACAGCTCCAGCTTGTCAATGGGAAGTCCAGTCCAGATAGGTCAAAGCTTGGTGCAGGAGGTAAACGACGGCTTCTTCCACCCTGTTACCAGACTGGTATAGGCGGACTGCAGTGCATCCAGTGAAGACTTCACCAAAGATGGGGCAGATGATTGAGAACCAGCCTCTCAAGGTCCTTCATCAAGTGTGAGGTCAGTGTTACCAACTTGTAGCAGCTGAGGTCCGTTGGATCTGTGGTGCCAATATGTTGCAAGTTTTTTTTTAAAAATGGATTGAAACAGCTTTCAACGGGTTGTTGTTTTTTTTGGATCAATTGATACATCACAACCATGATTGATTATTGTGTACTGTGTAACAGTCCTTTTGCTTCAGATAAATCTAATACTTCAGAGTTTGCATTTATGAGCTTGAAGGACTTTAGCCAATTTTCTCTTTTCTGCTTTATGTTAACCTTGCCTGAAAGCTGAATTCTCACAGTATTTGTGTGTTCACAAGCACACAAGAATCCATCTTGTATCGCTCCTGCTTCAACCGTTTGTGACTGAACTAAAAGCGGTTCAGGCTAATCACATTATAGTACTATGTTCTTTGAAAGAAAAGCAAGAAGTGCCTTGACCAGGGTAACTTGTTGTGGTTTCTCATTGATACCATGATTGGCTGAAACCAACCTTTGGTAGGCAGTCGCTTTGTCCAATCAGCTCGGAGAGTTCTGTTGAATGTCCCTCCTTTCCTCAAATGGATTCGATGGGAGCAAATCCAGATTGATAATGTGCAGAGCGGAGAACGCTACACATTATCAATCTGGCTGGCCAGGTTAGCTTTATGTATGAGTCAATTTCGTTTTCAGATTTTCCTTTATTCATATAAATGTGATTATACTGTAAAGCTTTTTGAGTGGTCAGTGTGACTAGAAACGCGTTGTATACATTCAGTCCATTTACCATCATCTTAGATGTCCTCCCATCCACGCCATTCTGTAACTAGTAGAAAATCAATGAATATTTACCATTTGAAGACAAGATCAATAAAGCCTTCTGTCTCCTTCCATCTTCTCCCTTATTCTCATCTTCCCTTTCCCCCCTTCCTGTCGGCTCCCTACTCTTGATTTGTTTTTTAACATTCCCTCCTTAGAACCGATTCTAGATAGTATTCCTGTCAAACAAGGCTAACAGTGATACAAATACCCAAAATCAACAAAAAATGTATTTATATTTCGTAAACTCAGACATAAAACTGTTTAATTTCTTTTTAAACAACTTTTTTGCTACGTGTGCTAAACTACATAATGAAATACCTTAGGCTGCTGTTTATCTTGTAAAATAAACCCTAACGTCTGATTGGTTAGCCTGCAGAGCAACTCAACTGCCGACCAATCACCTTTTCCATATTAGTGCTAGTGCCGCTGAGTGATTTTGGTTTGTAATGTGGAGAGATTAAATGAACCTACGATGGGCAAAAGCACATGACCATGAATTAAAATGTTCATCAAACAATTACTAATAATCTAATTTATTTTAGCAATTTCAACATTTACCTATTTAACATAAAGATAATGTAGACTGAATTGTTTGACATGCATCAGTTTTATTAAATCTCCCTATGTATAAATATACATTTTGGGGCTTAAATTTTTTAATTCTGGCACTTTTGGCTCTCCATACCGCTGCTTGGTCCAACTTGTTCACATTTTAGGCTACTGCTAGTTCTACATGTTTAGTTTTGAGCTCCAAATACCATGGACCAAACCTTCCTTTATCAGTTCAAGTTTCATAGCCATATCTTCATTTAATTCACAGCCGCTCACCTGCAGCCACAAATCCGGCGGCAGTGGGTGTTTTAGTATTTCCCTTTTTGGCAAATAACTGAATAACTAAACTGAAAATGTTCCAAAATGCAGAGGTTTTTGAATATAACTGAACATATAAAGGAGTTTAACCTCTCAATAGATTCAATCAAATTATCAATACTGGGAGAAATCCAGATGGTGGGAAAGAGATGCCGTGTGAGTGTGTGCCCCTCATTCTTTCTGTGTCTTTACTACTTGTTTGTTACATTTACATTTGAAAAAAAATCTTTACCCCTAAAAGCATCTGGTAAAGCCAGTCCAGGGGACACTGACAGTCATTATGTGACAGTTTAAGCAGCTATTATCAAAGAAGTGCCTCAAAAGAACAGAGTTAATCCCTGTTTTCTGAAACCTTTTCTGCAAGAACAGGAGGCTGTCAGAAAAGTTGGGAAACTGCTGTGTGTAGGATTTAAAGTTCTCATCTGGGGCGAGTGCCAATTCATCCCATTTGATCCAGGGTGGAACAAAGAGGAGATTTGATGAGAGGCACACAAGGTGTCCTCGCTTCTCTTCATTGAATTTCTTTTAACAAGCTTTTTATATAACGTCCAAAAACTCATCCTCCTCCACGCTGGTTTCCAAAACCAGTGGAACCCAACTCTTATAGGTTTATTTAATCAGGCCAGAGGATCAAATTTATTCTTTCCATTTAATCCACTAAGGCAGACACCAGAATGTCAGATGCCAATATGTTTAACGGAAAGAACAGAAGATTCTTTGAGTCCCGCAGAGCCGTACAGTTCAGCAGGATCTAATAGGTTCCACATTAAAAGGAGATCTCCTATGCACTTTAATCTTGGCAACAAGGGGCAATACCCTACGAGCACATAAGGAGTTGAAGGCAATCCATAGTGAGAAAGGTGAATAATAGAAATGCTTGACAACGTTATATAAGCAAAAGACTAATATAGGTATAGTGTGAAATAATGTGACAGAAATTTTGTTTTCCCATCAACTATATGCTGTAATGTAACATTACTAACCACAAAGACAGTTAATGGAAACCAAGAATTCAGTTTCTCACAAAAACTGCAGATTACACAAGACTAATAAAAATGATTGTTGAATATTAAATTTTTTGTTAAGTTAACTTGACAGTTGTCCAACAGGCCGTTATGGCAACCACCCACAAGGACGTAAGCCACACAAGGTTATTTCTAGATTCAAAAGGAATGGAATGATAATCAATCACTTAATCTGGATGGCATTAACTTGGCCTCTGGTAATAAAGTAAAAAATCTTGGTGTTATTTTTGACCAAGACATGTCATTTAAATCCCATATTAAACAGGTTTCCAGAGTTTCCTTTTTTCACCTCCGGAATATCGCCAAAATTAGAAACATTCTGTCCAGGGGTGATGCTGAAAAACTAGTCCATGCATTTGTTACTTCAAGGCTGGACTATTGTAATTCTTTACTATCAGGAAGTCCACAAAATGCAGTTCAAGATCTTCAGCTTATCCAAAATGCTGCAGCAAGAGTTCTGATGAAAATCAACAAAAGGGATCATATTTCTCCAATTTTAGCTTCCCTTCATTGGCTTCCTGTTAAATCAAGAATATAATTTAAAATTCTTCTTCTAACGTATAAAGCCCTTAATAATCAAGCTCCATCATATATCAGAGCTCTGATTACTCCGTATGTTCCTAACAGAGCACTTCGCTCTCAGACTGCAGGTCTGCTGGTGGTTCCTAGAGTCTCTAAAAGTAGAATGGGAGGCAGATCCTTTAGCTATCAGGCTCCTCTCCTGTGGAACCAACTCCCAGTTTTGGTCCGTGAGGCAGACACCCTATCTATTTTTAAGACTAATCTTAAAACTTTCCTTTTTGACAAAGCTTATAACTAGAGTGGCTTATGTTGCCCTGACCTACCTATGGGGATGTGCTTCTATGGGCTTAGACTACTGGAGGACATCAGGATCTATTTTTCTCACTCTATCGAGTTCTACTGTTCTTCAATTATGCATTGCTTGTCATAATTTCTGCTTATAACTTTTTGTTCTCTCTCTTTTTTTTCTTTATTCATAGTAGGTACCTCTGGTCTGGCGTTCTGTTATCTGAGACATCATCCAGAGAAGACAGCTCACCCGCTATAACCATCTAATGTAGAACAGATTACCAGATCAATGTTTTCTTCTGTGCTTGTTTGTCTGTCTTGTTGTGTCTCTGCTCTGTCTTCTGTAACCCCCAGTCGGTCGAGGCAGATGACCGTTCATACTGAGCCCGGTTCTGCTGGAGGTTTTCCTTCCCGCTAATGGGTGTTTTTTCTTTCCACTGTCGCTTTATGCTTGCTCAGTATGAGGGATTGCTGCAAAGCCATGGACAATGCAGACGACTCTCCCTGTGGCTCTACGGTTCCCCAGGAGTGAATGCTGCTTGTCGGGACTTTGAAGCAATCAACCGGTTCCCTTATATAGGAAATTTTTGACCAATCTGTATAATATGATTGATTTTGACTTTGTAAAGTGCCTTGAGATGACATGTTTCATGAATTGGCGCTATATAAATAAAATTGAATTGAATTGAATGAACCCTCAACCTATCCGGGACGTGGGTTAGAACTACTGGACAGGCTAAGTCGACCTGAAATTGCCACCAGAACATTGCAGAGCTTCGTATTTTCAGAAATGAGCAAAACTCTCAGTTAGTGATGAATCCACAAGTTTTAAACTGCTGTAGGAAAAAGACCTGGGAATAAATATAGGATAAGAAGTGGCTGGGCCATTTTTGGAGAAATTTACACGATACAAAATCTTACACAGATATTCTCAAACTCCTGTCAGATTATGCAGAATATAACTGATAAAGGCAATATTTGGTGGAAATGTGAGTTAGAATTATGAATTGTTCTGCATCGCTTATGGGGCAGCAAAATTGTTAATCCGTTATGGGCTAAAGTAGTAGATAGATGCAACAATCCCTCTAAGTCTTCCTGTGTGTTTGTTATGGACAGACCCCTAATACTGAGAGGGTTCAAAAGAATAATCTTTGTTATGATGTCTGATCTAGTTACAACTTCCTTAGCTAAGGGGGAAAAGTGCTGGACGGTTGCTCATTGCTCCAAGGTCTTCTTTTTTGCTCAAAGCATATTTGCACAGAGATGGAACATTTGACAAGTATAGGATCAAAAAGCAGCCTTTCATGTGACAGCTCGAAAGTCCTTTTTACACAAAAAAAATAGTTTTCTAAGAGCCGGACTGTTTTTTTTTTGTTTTTTTTCGGACGACAGGGCAGCAGAAAGTATAGTAATTATGGAGTGCCTGCTATTACCTTTACTGTGCTCTTGTCTTTTTTGTTGCTTTGTGGGTTTGCTTCTCAAATAACCCAACACTTCAAAAAATGTTTTTAACAGTCTACAGCGGGGGGGGTAACATACAACAGCTGACGTACAAATGCCCAGGGGAGAATAGAGCATTAGGTCTTCACTCGGTTTATGGCTCTAAATTACTCTTTAGTCGCAAAGGAAACGCTCTTATGGGTCGACAGGAACACTGTACCAAACAAAAGCTTTCTGAATGCTCACAGAAAAACTTGACCCAGTTTTTAAAGGGCACATGTCAAATTGGACTAAAGCAAGGACTGAAGCAGAAAGAGCAAGCATTTCGTCACAGCATCATAAATATTACAAGCTTTAATGGTGTAGGCAGTAGGGTTGATGCTTAAGTAAAATAATAATACTTCTGATATAATATTTGATATTTCTGGTGACAACAGAACAAAATTATTGATTTGATTTTGATCAATTCTGGTGTTCTCTTGTTTAGCCAATTTCCACAAACTTTTACAGATGACAGAAGTTGTGAGCTTTCTGTCCAGGTGAGGGACACGTCAATTAAGGCAGACTTTTGGATTGAATCTGAACAGCTCATTCGTACCATATGGACCAGATGTGTCTCTAATGCAGAAAATGTTCTGCTGGGAGACTTTTAAGATACAGAGAAGTTTTATTTTCCCAGAGAATATTCTTAAAGTCTGTACAGATTTCAAGTATAAAAATGAAAAACCAATATTGCTGTTTCTGCTAATTAACCAAAACGGACATTGCATCTGGATAAAGATGTGTTTGGATCTATAAACAGTGCTAAGAAAGCAGTTTGTCTTGTGTAGTTACAGGAGACAAACTTCTGCTTAACATGAACGCCTCACATTTTAAAGTACCTCCCAGATTCACAGACAAAAATGCTATGTGCTTTTTAAACACCAGGTTTTTACCTTAGAACAACATTTTAGAAGACTGAGGTTTGACAAGAGAAGCAAGCCTGATTTTCAATAGTGTGTCTAATGTGTGTCTAACGTATTCAGATGATCAGTGACTTTTCCCTTTGTAACGACAATCATGTCATTAGCAAAGAGCAATATGGCTCAACATTACATAAAAATATTTTGTGGCATCTCTTGCAATGAAGAATATAGTGATGCTAAAATGTACTACAAAGTTTATTAGTGTTTTTACCTCTAAATCTGCATATAGTATAGAGCTGTGCTATCCAAACTTTTCACTACAGGGACCAAATAGCCACCAAATTTTATTTGATTATTTACAATTCTTTGTATTTACATCTGGTTAAAAATAAACTTAACACGTAAACAATTACTGATTTAAAAACTTGAAAGGGGTCTTGTTGTTCGGTTGCGTCATTCAAAATAAGCCATAAGATTTCCCATATTTATAGTCAATTGTTTTCTATTTTACTAGTATGGAAATTTTCTTGAGAGTTTTCTATAGCAACAAGAATGGGGATGTTAGAAACTCCTGCTAAGGGTAATGAAAAGGATTTTTTCCCTCCAGTATATGGTAAACCAACCAATATTACACATCCCTCGCTGTCATTTATCTGAATTAATAGTCCTCACTGGAAACAGTAGAATGAATAAAGGAAAGTTGATGTTTTATTTGGGATTATTTTCATCAAATTTGTAGGAGATTATGTCATAGCTGGATTTTCTCATTCTGCCAAGTGACTTTAATGTGTGCTGGCTAAAGCTGTTTCCTTTTCCCGACTGTCCAAAGAGTTTTCTCTAAAACAAACCAAACCCACCCCAAGGCAGGGAATGCCTGTTTAAGTCGACATTCTTATTTGCATCTTCTAAATGGGAATTTAAAAAAATGACAGGTAAGGCTGATTGAATTTTCACAGCTAGTTTAAACCAAATCCCGCGTCACACCGATCTTTAATCCTGTATTTTGGTTAGAAATAAGCAAAATAGAGAGGAAAAGGAGAAAAACAGTAAAACAGGAAGTGCCCTGAGCACTGAGTTTCCCATCACAGATTTCTTTAAAAAAAGACACTTAACTGAATTCATATATTAATGCTGAAGCCTAGACAGTAATAGGATCCCGTTGTACAGAAGGGCCTAAACATGAAAAAGACTACTCAGCACTTCTCCTTTGTTAATTTAAAACAATATTTGTTGCATCTCGTAGTAATATCTTACTTAAATACTAGAATTTAGTTCAGATGTGTTGAAAAAAACAGAATGCTCATGTAATTATGCTCCATAGTTGGAATTTAGCCTGTGACCTCTTCCTCACACGTTCACACAAGCACCCTGTGCATAAACTAGCTAAATTAACCTCTGTAATGTGGCCACACCTCTATAATACCTTATTTATATTCATTTATCCCTCCAGATAAACACTAGATTATGAATGAGGCTTCTGTGTCAGTAAACACTGCAGGTGCACCCTTCCCTGGTTTGGATAATACCCTCAATAAATAATGAATCGCGTCAGCAGATAAAGAGGGGAGGCCTTGTTAGAAGACCAGGGAACATGTCACTCCACTAGATGCTGTGTGGAATATGCCTCTCATCCTGTTGAACACACTGCAGGATTGAGTGTCTCCAGCATCAGACTTGCATGACACAAGGATGTATCATGTGCTGAAATTTACACAGGAAGTACTTTTACATTTTTTTTTAAATTCACACAACTAGATTCATGTTGCAAATTTCGGACAATGACCACACGGTACTCAGTGTAATTTCTAAAGAAAACAAAAAGAACAGAAATGACTCTCACCATAGGAGCTGATGACAAAAGGCAATGTCTCAGGAGTGTTATCGGGGGGCTTCCGCGAGTAAACGGTAAGACAAGTCATTTTGTAGAGAGCCCGTGTGCCTCTTCTGTAGACGGGTTGATTTCAGCCTCAGTAAACGGGGCAGGAAAGACACCCGATGCCTGTTTGTGCACGCCAGAGTGTGGAAACATACGGCGTATAATTAAAAGACAGTTCAGATGAACACCAACAGATAAATCGCTAAATAGGACCACAGCAATGTTTTTACTTTGAAAAGTATTGTAATGATTGAATTATTTCTGATTATTTCTTCTGGGGTTTGTCATTAAAAAAAGAGCCTCTTTGGGGTAACAGATGTATTTGCATTTGAAATTTACCCAGCAGCAGTTTAGCAAAAACTGTTTTTGAAGAAAAGAAAAAAAGTACTCTCCTCAAAATAGTTCCAAACCAGAAAGGGTGTGAGCTAAAATCCAACTGTACTCTGGAGAAAAAAAAACATCGTAGACAACCTGAAATTGTCACCAGAACATTGCAGAGCTTCGTATTTTCAGAAATGAGCAAAACTCTCAGTTAGTGATGAATCCACAAGTTTTAAACTTGTGTAGGAAAAAGACCTGGGAATAAATATAGGATAAGAAGTGGCTGGGCCATTTTTGGAGAAATTTACACGATACAAAAATCATACACAGATACTGTATTCTCAAATTCCTGTCAGATTATGCAGAATACAACTGATAAAAACAATATTTGGTAGAAATGTGTGTTAGAACTATGGCTTGTTCTGCATCACTTATGGGGCAGCAAAATTGTTAATCTGTTTTGGGCTAAAGTAGTAGATAGATGCAACAATCCCTCTAAGTCTTGCTGTGTGTTTGTTAGGGACAGACCCCTAATACTGAGAGGGTTGAAAAGAATAATCTTTGTTATGATGTCTGATCTAGTTACAACTTCCTGGATTATTAGTGAAACACTGGAAATCAGCTCTGTCCCAGAATTTGAAAGAATCGACAGATGCCATGGTGGAGATTGCATTTTATGAATCTATGTTACACAGACTCCAGGACTGCAGGGGAGAGGACGGTCGGAGCCCATGGGACCTTCTCTGGGCCGGCATTGGATAGTCTTTCATACCGCAAATCAGATTTTCTATGGATTACAGGACCTTTTACTATTGCAGACTAGATTTCCACTCATCCTCATTTCAGTTGTTCTGCTCCTGTAACAAATTCTGGTGTTTATGTCAATTACCCTGTACCATCAGAGCAAGCTCAATTCATCTTTGTTTATTTGTTCCAATAATGCTTCTAATAAAAACATTTCATGACAAAAACAAAGACTATATTCTTTTAAAGGGCTGATAACTATTTATTAGATAGCTTAAGAAGACATTTAATGTAATACTTAATAAAATAATTATTTGTGAAAGCAAAAGTTTTTTTTTTTTAAAGCATATTTTGCTCCCAATTTTTCCTTTGATGGCTTTAAGGGGCAAATAAGACCTTTAAAGTTTTCTTCAAAAGCCAGAACAGTTTTAATTAAACGATCACACTCGTTTATGATTATGTTTGAAGATATTTTGAACCATTTGTTTTGAAGATAAAAGAAATCACATTCAAACTCCTGTTGATCCAAATCTGCAAGGGATGAAAAATGTCAACAGACACCGGCTTCTGGGTGAGCAACAAACACAGATATCCAAGAGTTAAAACCCAGATTATATAATCCGTAAATGTGTTTACTAACAAAGAAAATGCAAACAGTCCAGTGTTGTGTTAATGTCGCAGTAATCCAGATTACAGTACATCATGATTTAACACACCTCAAGGTGAAATGTGACTCAACAGCAATATCTGCAGCACATTGTGTGGACATGCTGCCCAAACAGCAGTGTACCAGTAACCCAAGGATGAACTTTGAATTTTAATCCTGATCACCGATTGACCCGATTACCAAGACATTACCAAAATCAAAGCTTTATTTAAAAGGGATCTGGCAGATAGATTCACTGTTGTTTGGCCAGTACAATCCATCCCAGCGAGTATTGTACAGACAACATTCTGACAGTGATGACATTTTAGGTGGCAACAATCATATGTCTGGTTATCTCGTTTTATCCTGTCTCCTGACTGTTTCTCAGGACTCCTGATCATTCACCTTTGTTCCTTCATTCTGACCTGCCAGAAAGGGAAAAAAAAAAAAACTCATTCAATGGGTCTTTATCAGCTCAGAGGAAAGGGAAACAAAGGAGCTCTCCGAAACTCCTACGCAGCGTTCCCGAAAGGGAAGCAGAACAGGACTCCGACATGTCAATTATTTATGAAGAAAAGCTCATTTGATAACAAATGTTCTTAATTTTCAACCGGCTTGGAAAAATACTAATACCTCTGGACGTTTGTCACATTTTGCATGTTAGAACAACATAAATGCCCTGAATAATGTTAAAACTTTGTCATTATTTATAGGACCGCCTTTTGCATCATTTACTGCCGCAAGTCACTTGGGGTACGTCTCTACCAGCTTTGTACAACTAGAGACTAGATTTTCTGCTCGTATTTCTTTTAGAAAGCTCAGTCAGTGATGGAGAGTGCCAAATTACATACATTTTCAAGTCCTGTCGCGACTAGATTCAACTCTGGACTGTAATTGCACCATTCTAACACAAGAATGTGTTTTGGATCTAGACCATGGTGTGTTTCTGGTGATGTGCATTGTTAGTACTGGTGTTTCACACCCAAGATGCAGTTCATCACAAAGCCCTACTTTCTCACTTGACCAGAACACCTTCTTCCACATGTTTGTAGAGTGATGGCTTGTGGCAAACTTCAAACAGGATTTTTTTATGACTTTCTTTCAATGGTGGCTTTTCTGGCATCAAGAAATGGCTAAGATTTGTGGAGTGCACAACTTTAGTGTTAGTTTGGGTGGATGGCTATGTTTTGGCAGGTCAATCAATCAATCAATTTTATTGTCAACTACAATTTGCATTGCAATCGAAAATTCAGTTCCAGTACAACCGTCCATCACATACACTTAACAAACATTTTTGGGGGAACGATTGACTGAGGCCTTGCGTTGCCAAGGAACGCAGCCAGTCGGCCGCTGCTATTTCAGCGCAGCCGTTTAGGTGCGTTCCTCCAAACTGCCTCAGACCCCGCCTTACACGGAGTCCACAGGCGCTGCCCTTGAAATCTGTTGAAGAAAGATTTTACATGGGGGAAGTGGAGGGAGATAAAAAAGACAGATGCTTCACAATTTATGTTTCCACATATAATGTGAAGCATCCACCAAAAAAACTCATTTGCACGAGAAGCACAAATAATTACGACACACATATATGCAGAAAGGTAAACATCTGAGGCCGATTGCATGTACGTAAGTTCATCAGTTTTATGGGTATCAGTTATGTCAGTGTGTTTGGATGAAAGTATTTAAATTTCCGTGAACCCTCTCCAAAGGCCATTGTCCTTGATGTTATTAGCCGGCCCACAGTTCAGAGAAGCATCCACAGGTGTCCACAGGGAAGGGGGGTAGCGGGGGGGGGTTCTGAGCAATCTCCGTCATAACAATCCAGGAGTAGAGATAGGGAGGAATCCAAATATGTTATTTGTTATGAGAAAAGCTGCACTGCCTTTCCTATCAGCTTTAAAGTCTTTTGCTGGCTCCAAATTGTAAATCCAATTTTCCAAATTGATTGGGCTTTTTCGCGCTTCGCCTCCAGATTTTATCCCATCTCCCTTTGAGTTCAACCACCAAAGCCAGTCTGCGTTCCAGCACAGCCAGCTTTCAGCTCTGCTCCATTCACCTTCCAGAACTGTCCGTTAACAGCCATAGTGAGCGCGTTGTTTGCAGCCAGCAGCCTGATCAAGGCCAAATGGCTGCCGACATCCGCTGTATTTGCTGATACTTCAAAAATCCACAGAAACCAATAAGTAGAGATCCAAGTATCCTTAATCCAAAAGTGAAAGTTTCAGATGTCCAGGAATGACAAAGTCGAAAGACACACCGTTTTCCTCCAGGAATTTAGGGTGTATCTCACAAAATAAGTCAAATCAGGACCGGACGGGTCCCCCTTTTGTTGCCTACCCGTCGAAATGCAGTAATGCCATACTCTTTAATTTTTTTAGATGGGTCCTCAGAGAGAGATTAAACGCTTTGACTGTTGGTATCTGACCTGTAACAATTTCCAACTCAATCCCTGGTCTATCTGATGTGTGCACTGGTCTTCATGATGCTACTTGTTCCGTAATGTTGTCTAACAAACCTCTATGGCCTTCACAGTATTAATCATGAAATTAAATTATATACAGGTGGACTCTATTTAATAATTGGGCAACTTCGGAAGACCTAAAGGTGGTGAATAAATATGCGTACTACACTTTCAGACTTTTTTGGGATGAAATTCTGGAAACTGTGTCTCATTTTCCTTGCATGTTACAAATATACAGCGCCCTCTGTTGGTCTATCACATGAAATCCTCCAATGAAGTGCTTTTAAGCGTGTGGCTGTTTGGTGACAAAATTAGAAAAGTATGAATAATTTAGTATAACATTGCATAATGCAGAAAAATTCAGACCCAGTATGCCATTTTCACAACGGAGTTTTAGCACTAAATAAATTTCCACAACATATTTTAAATAAATAAATCTCTATAGTTCCATATTTCAAATCACCAACACTGTGTGACAAACAGACAAACTCTGGGGCTATCAACAAGAGCTAGAAACTTAACTTGAAACCGCTGCTGCCTTATAAAATTTGGACAGTCTAAAAATGTATTGACTAGTGCTGTAAATTATAGTCGTAATAACAGTGTGCAAGGTAAATGCATATGGTAGGAGCAAGTGAAGGCAAGAGTGACAGCTATAATGGAGAAGATACAGTAAGTAGGTAAATGATGACACTGAAATTTCTACCGTGTGTGTGTGTGTTGGGGGGGGGGGGGGGGGGGGGTTTGGAAAAGGGCCACACATTAAAACACCGATTGTAGGAGTGAGAAAAAATCTTGGGAATCTGCCTATATCAGTGGAAATTTAAGCAAACAAACAAATGAATACTGGTCAATTTGTAAAGCTTGAACACAAGACTAAAAACAAAGAAAAGTGGAATAAATTCCTAAATTAACTAGTGGAGTCAAATAACCCATCCACGACAACGAAATGACACTGGATCAGGTAAAGATGTTGGCCTGTGAAACTGAGTTCCACCTGCTGGGTGATCATGACCTCTTTGCTTCTGAAGTGTGGCTTACTGTTCTGTAACACAATAGCACAGCCTAGTGGCGGCAATGTGAATTGCAATCACTGTTTCGACATCATTCTGCACCAGCACAAACTGTAATTTGAGCAACATAAAACAGGCAAGCAAGCAAAACTGGCCGGACAAATAAGATGCAAGGAAGAGAAACATCTGGAAAAAGAATGCAAAATTACAAGCCTAAAAAAATACCTAGATATGAACTCAAAATGATCTTAAATCGGCTCTGCTTGACTGTTAGATTTAGGTGGTTCTTTTATAGCAAAACATGAATTCTAGAAGTTTACCTACACATACCATGGGCATGAATCTCTGGTAAAAAAAAAAATCCTTTAATGATTTATTTGAATTGTTTTTTTCTCCCGAGTAAAATTATTATGCATTGTTCAACCTTAAATTTCAATTGCATTCACAGTGATCCACACAAGGTCAAAACTGCACATGCAGATTCAAATATATACATACACCCTCGCAATGAGTCTGAGATCATGTCCTGTTAAAACACTCAGTTGTTCCTAAGATTAATCATCTACTTGTTGAGTCCAGAATTTGGAGGTATTCCTACATTTGTATTAATCCATCCGCTTTGTGTACTGGCACCAAGAGCAGTGAAACAGCCCCGTGGGCTGATGCTGCCACAACCATGCTTGAAACCAGAGAGCCGCATGTTGTTTGTAGGTTTTCACTTTTAAGTTCTTTGTATAAGTGTCTTGTCACCGTGGCTAAAAAGCTCAAACTTTTTCTCTTTTGACCTCTAATATTTTCTACAGGAGGCATTAGGCTTTAACCTGACAACAGCCAGATGCATATCGCTCCGCCTAGCTATGTGAGTGGAGCTAGGCGGAGCGAAATACATCTGGCTGTTGTCAGGTTAATTAGGCTTATCCACGTGGAAAGCATTAACACATGAACACAGCTAATTTTAAAGGGGCTTGAAGGTACCAATTTTAGAAGAGTGGCCATTTTTCTTGGTCCACGTCCTTTCAGTTCACTGCGACGTAAAACATGGTCCACTGTAGGGTTGGACAATAAATAGATTTTATTGATTCATTTCAATTTACAGTTTATGAAGATTTAATTCTTGGAGAATTGAGTTGTTTTTTTTGTTGTTATATTGCCATTGCCCTCACTGGGCTTCCATGAAGAGTATAACATGCAATGCTGAATATATGTTTAAGAAAATATATTGTCAAAATTCTCTAAAGAGGAAACTTTTTACTCTAAGATGAGGCACTTTGATCTAAATAGTTATTTATTTTTTTCAAGTTAGTTTGAAGTTACAGAAGTGCAGTGAAGATTGTTCTTACATGCTCAAAACAAGCACAGTGTGAAATACCACTAGCAGCAAACATTGTGTTATATTTTCCTCGCTTACATTGGCAGTGCCTGCCATCTTGTTTTACAAGCATGTTTCACAGCTTGTATTCAGTTGCACCTTGAATTTAGCTTAAGTCCCAGACAACATTATGATTAAAATAAATGCAAGTTTTTACAATGTATTTATTTTTTTGTTTTTATGAAACTAAAGAGAGGAAAAAATTTTGATTTATCAGGTTTGGTATAACAAAGTTGGAGATGCCCAGCCCTAGTCCACTTTGAACAGGGACACTTGTGTTTCAACAGCATCAATTTCAGTAGTCCCTGACGATCCTAGATTTCCTTTCATTTGACAGGGACATTTTTGGTCTTTTCCCAGACCTTGGCAAAGTACTGAATGACATGAACAACTGTTTCAATTGATAACTATTGGAATCTACAGTTATTTAGAAATTACCCTCAAAAGACTTTCCAGAGTTGTGTAAATTTTACTAGTCTCATTTTCGTATCTTTCCCGTTTTTATGAGTATTGCTCAATCCCATAAGTGCTATCAATCAAACGACTCTTATTATGATGAACAAAAACCACTAGCTCCAGCCAAATACTGAGTAGTTATTTGGTCATGGTCTTCCCAAATTAAGACATTGTAGAACCTTCACTGCCTCTAATTAAAAATATTGTGTAACTTTATGTAGATACTTGAATCTGCATTGAGACACTTGGTATTAGAGGTAAAACAATGAACAAAAGTTGAAATAAATCATTAAAATTTCATTGTCAACATGACAATGTTGACAATGAAATTTCCTGCGGCAGCTGAAGAAATTCAACCTGCCAAGGACAATGATGGTGCAGTTCTACTCCTCCATCATTGAGTCCATCCTCACCTCCTCCATCACCATCTGGTACGCTGGTGCCACCGCTAAGGACAAGGGCAGACTGCAGCGTGTCATCAGGTCTGCAGAGAAGGTGATTGGCTGCAATCTTCCATCTCTCCAGGACCTGTACGCCTCCAGGACTCTGAGGCGTGCAGGGAAGATTGTGGCTGATCCCTCGCACCCCAGTCACAGACTATTTCAGACACTTCCCTCTGGCAGGAGGCTGCGGTCCATCAGGACCAAAACCTCACGCCACAAGAACAGCTTTTTCCCATCTGCTACCGGTCTTATGAACAAGGCCAAGAGCCGCCTGTGACTTTGGACACTGTCTCTCTCCCCCGTTCAGGACTTACAAGCTTCTGCGTTACATTAACGCACTGTCTTACTGAATGTATATTACTTCTGTATATATATTGATTTTATTCAATTTTACTTTATTTTATTGTATTATTATTTCTGTCTGCACCATCATCACCAAGTCAAATTCCTTGTATGTGCAAACCTACTTGGCGATTAAACTTGATTCTGATTCTGATTCTGATTCTGACATTCAAGAAGACCATGATGAGTGGATGTCAACCTGTGACCCCTATCAGCTCCTGGACCATCAACACAACCAGTTTGTAGATAGGAACACACAACAGCTACAGATGAGAGCTTATGTGCTTGGCATCTATGCTGTAACTTGAAATTAGTGCATTAAGAATTGATGTCAATTAAAAAAAAGACTCAATACCACACATTTACCTCTCAATATTACCTCAAACAATAATATTTGATGTCAACTGGCTAAACCTTGGTCGAAAACAAATAATTAAACAATAAAGAACAACAATGACACCACATTTGGACCCAGTGATGGTAAACTAAAGCTTTGTCCATTTATGTATATAAGCCTACCTACTGCCATACATGCTTTGATGGTTGGAAATGCAACAACTTTAACAACTGCACCACCTATTTAATTAGATAAGCATGTTGATAATGTATGTATTGTATTTAGCGAGTAATAAAGCCAATATCGTAAACAAAAATATTTAAACAGTTTCTTTAGCAGTCTTTCGGGGAGCAAAATAATCTTTCAACAGTGAAATTGATAGAGTGAGGGAATTACATTTTGTTAAACAAGAGAAAAGGTGTAACATTGAACTTTAAGTTCGTTTCAGACACTCTGAATCCAGTGAATTCTCACCCGATTTCCAGATAAATAAACTGACTGAAAACGTCACCCCTTTAGGGGCTACATGGGACCAATTGATTGAATTAAAATTATTGTCTAACTTAAATAATTTCGATATTGTATTGAAAGTAAACAAACTTCCAGAGCTACGTCCCAGGAAGCCCAACTTTTACTCCGCTTATGGGTGCGCAAATAAAAGGACACTACGAACCAGATCCTGGGAATTACCTTCCATAAGTAAGATTTTATGATAGATAATCCTCATGCTTTACAGTTACAGTTTTTTCCGGCATCAACACAATATGTGCTAATGGGTAGCAGGGATGGAAGCAGAGAAAAGTACATTAAACACCCTGATTTCTAAAAGATTTGACTGAGGACATATATATCTATATATCTATCTATATATTTATATATATAAACAGATTTTACTGCCAGAACTGCAGTTTATGTATTTTATTTTGCATTATGTAGATTTTTGTCACTAAGACAGAACCTTATTTTGAAAACCCAAAAAAGAGTTTGCCGGGACTAATTGGCTCTACTTGCACAGCTGTGATAAGTGCGCACCTTTGATGGACGTGCTAATTATGTGAGCAAGACGGGTTATTAGTAGAGAAGCTGTACCGCCGTCGTATAAGCTGTAAGACTGCGGCAACATGAGCCTGTAAAGACGGTGCAAAGAAAAATAAAGACATCTTGCCATCAGTCAAACGAACTCTTTTTACTGACATCTGAAC
Source organism: Fundulus diaphanus (assembly GCA_037039145.1). NCBI lineage: Eukaryota > Metazoa > Chordata > Actinopteri > Cyprinodontiformes > Fundulidae > Fundulus > Fundulus diaphanus. The sequence continues at coordinate 20,875,521 of CM073141.1, read as the reverse complement.
GGCTAAATTACTGGACAGACATGATTTATGGGGAAAAAAGTAATATACAGTATTTTCCTTTTTGCTATGATTTTGTAATGTCTTTGATTCTAAGATGCGTTATTACGTTTTTTGTTGATTTTTTTTTTCCACATTGCAGTTTGTATTATATCATTTTTAAATGCTGTTATTTGGCACCTCTGCTCTCACTTGTCTGTATATAGTTTTGCTCCTATGTAGATCAGTGCTATTGTCTGTAGATCGGTGTATACAGGTAAAAGCCAGTAAATTAGAATATTTTGAAAAACTTGATTTATTTCAGTAATTGCATTCAAAAGGTGTAACTTGTACATTATATTTATTCATTGCACACAGACTGATGCATTCAAATGTTTATTTAATTTAATTTTGATGATTTGAAGTGGCAACAAATGAAAATCCAAAATTCCGTGTGTCACAAAATTAGAATATTACTTAAGGCCAATACAAAAAAGGGATTTTTTAGAAATGTTGGCCAACTGAAAAGTATGAAAATGAAAAATATGAGCATGTACAATACTCAATACTTGGTTGGAGCTCCTTTTGCCTCCATTACTGCATTAATGCGGCGTGGCATGGAGTCGATGAGTTTCTGGCACTGCTCAGGTGTTATGAGAGACCAGGTTGCTCTGATAGTGGCCTTCAACTCTTCTGCCTTGTTGGGTCTGGCATTCTGCATCTTCCTTTTCACAATACCCCACAGATTTTCTATGGGGCTAAGGTCAGGGGAGTTGGCTGGCCAATTTAGAACAGAAATACCATGGTCCATAAAGCAGGCACGGGTAGATTTTGCGCTGTGTGCAGGCGCCAAGTCCTGTTGGAACCTGAAATCTCCATCTCCATAGAGCAGGTCAGCAGCAGGAAGCATGAAGTGCTCTAAAACTTGCTGGTAGACGGCTGCGTTGACCCTGGATCTCAGGAAACAGAGTGGACCGACACCAGCAGATGACATGGCACCCCAAACCATCACTGATGGTGGAAACTTTACACTAGACTTCAGGCAACGTGGATCCTGTGCCTCTCCTGTCTTCCTCCAGACTCTGGGACCTCGATTTCCAAAGGAAATGCAAAATTGGCTTTCGTCAGAAAACATGACTTTGGACCACTCAGCAGCAGTCCAGCTCTTTTTTTCCTTAGCCCAGGTGAGACGCTTTTCGCGCTGTTTCTTGGTCAACAGTGGCTTGACACGAGGTATGCGGCAGTTGAAACCCATGTCTTTCAAGCGTCTCTTGGTGGTGGATCTTGAAGCACTGACTCCAGCAGCTGTCCACTCCTTGTGAATCTCCCCCACATTTTTGAATGTTTTTTTTTTTTCACAATCTTGACTAGGGCGCGGTGATCCCTATCGCTTGTACACTTTTTCTGACCACAGTTTTTCCTTTGCCTCTCTATTAATGTGTTTGGACACAGAGCTCTGAGAACAGCCAGCCTCTTCAGCAATAACCTTTTGTGTCTTTCCCTCCTTGTGCAATGTGTCGATGGTCGCCTTTTGGACAGCTGTCAAATCTGAAGTCTTCCCCATGTTTGTGTAAGCTTCAGAACTGGACTGAGAGACCATTTAAAGCCCTTTGCAGGTGTTTTGAGTTAATCAGCTGATTAGTTTGTGGCACCAGGTGTCTTCAAAATTTAACCCTTACACAATATTCTAATTTTGTGACACACGGAATTTTGGATTTTCATTTGTTGCCACTTCAAATCATCAAAATTAAATGAAATAAACATTTGAATGCATCAGTCTGTGTGCAATGAATAAATATAATGTACAAGTTACACCTTTTGAATGCAATTACTGAAATAAATCAAGTTTTTCAAAATATTCTAATTTACTGGCTTTTACCTGTATGTATATATATATATATATATATATATATATATATATATATATATATATATTGAAAGAGAGAGATTCATGTGTGTATAATTTTTGTGTTTATTAGATTAATATGTAACTGCAAAATATGTATGTGCGTGTACATCTTTCATCCGGTTTGACTTCAGTATAAAGAGTTTTGGTTCTGAATAAATATGTGCAATCTATCTGAAAGGTCACGATCACTGTGAACATATGATTAAAATGAGATCTGAGCTGCCTCCTATTCATTTTGACAGCAGCTGTCTGATCTGTGGTCTGACCCAAGATGGCCGCCCTGTAGGCACGTCAGCCTAGCGGCCGGCAGCGTCCAATGGGGCGTCATGTATATGATGTCTATGCTTGCGCCTCCCGATGACGTCACATTATGGCAACGCCCTCTCAAACAAACTACATTGAGCCCGCGGTCTGCATTTGTAACGAATCAATTTTATTTAGTTAATTTAGCGGTTTCTTTTTTCTCAAAAGCTTCAGCTTAAAGATGAAAATAGAAAAATATGAAATCTTAGCAATTCAAAATAATCAACCCACTTTAATTGATAAAAATTAGGTAAAATATTTAGGTATAATGATTAACAAGGACCACACTGAAAATGACAGAACAAATATTCAAGCCATTTTACAAAAAAATCAACAAATATTTGACAGTTGGCTCAATTTTTGGAAGAATATTGTCACAATTTCATCTGGAATAATAATTTCAGAATTATGTTAAAAGTTTTCATGCCTCGATTAAGTTACTGGAAAATAACCGTAAATTAACAAAATAAATTTTATTTGTAACAAATGGAGACCGCGGGCGTAATGTAGTTTGTTTGAGTGGAGTTGCCAAACATTTGACGTCATCGGGAGGCGCAGGCCCCCCGAGCCGATCTGATCACCCGAGTCGATCTGGTACCTACGCCGGACCCATCACTACTGCTCGCTATTTGTAGCGTAGAGCTCGTGCCTGGTTTGTATTAGAGTATTTGCGCCGGTGAGTAAATGTCTAAGCTTTACTTAACTATATCAGCAGCATTCGTTCACAAAGAGAGGCAGGGGACTGTTAAATCATATCGCTAGTCGATTATTTCGCACGAACTGTTGGGTGGAGAGGAGGCACTGCACATGCTAAGCTATGGTAAAGCAGGTGTTGTTATTCGGTTCTCCAACTAGAGCTTTCCTACTAAACGAAACTCTTCAGCAGTGTTTTAAAGTTGCTATTTAATTATATATACACTATCGTTCAAAAGTTTGGGGTCACATTGAAATGTCCTTATTTTTGAAGGAAAAGCACTGTACTTTTCAACGAAGATAACTTTAAACTAGTCTTAACTTTAAAGAAATACACTCTATACATTGCTAATGTGGTAAATGATTATTCTAGCTGCAAATGTCTGGTTTTTGGTGCAATATCTACATAGGTGTATAGAGGCCCATTTCCAGCAACTATCACTCCAGTGTTCTAATGGTACAATGTGTTTGCTCATTGGCTCAGAAGGCTAATTGATGATTAGAAAACCCTTGTGCAATCATGTTCACACATCTGAAAACTGTTTAGCTCGTTACAGAAGCTACAAAACTGACCTTCCTTTGAGCAGATTGAGTGTCTGGAGCATCACATTTGTGGGGTCAATTAAATGCTCAAAATGGGCAGAAAAAGAGAACTTTCATCTGAAACTCGACAGTCTATTCTTGTTCTTAGAAATGAAGGCTATTCCATGCGAGAAATTGCTAAGAAATTGAAGATTTCCTACAACGGTGTGTACTACTCCCTTCAGAGGACAGCACAAACAGGCTCTAACCAGAGTAGAAAAAGAAGTGGGAGGCCGCGTTGCACAACTGAGCAAGAAGATAAGTACATTAGAGTCTCTAGTTTGAGAAACGGACGCCTCACAGGTCCCCAACTGGCATCTTCATTAAATAGTACCCGCAAAACACCAGTGTTAACATCTACAGTGAAGAGGCGGCCGCGGGATTCTGGGCTTCACGGCAGAGTGGCAAAGAAAAAGCCATATCTGAGACTGGCCAATAAAAGAAAAAGATTAAAATGGGCAAAAGAACACAGACATTGGACAGAGGAAGACTGGAAAAAAGTGTTGTGGACGGATAAATCCAAGTTTGAGGTGTTTGGATCACAAAGAAGAACGCTTGTGAGACGCAGAACAAATGAAAAGATGCTGGAAGAATGCCTGACGCCATCTGTTAAGCATGGTGGAGGTAATGTGATGGTCTGGGGTTGCTTTGGTGCTGGTAAGGTGGGAGATTTGTACAGGGTAAAAGGGATTCTGAATAAGGAAGGCTATCACTCCATTTTGTAATGCCATGCCATACCCAGTGGACAGCACTTGATTGGAGCCAATTTCATCCTACAACAGGACAATGACCCTAAACACACCTCCAAATTGTGCAAGAACTATTTAGAGCAGAAGCAGGCAGCTGGTATTCTATCGGTAATGGAGTGGCCAGCGCAGTCACCAGATCTGAACCCCATTGAGCTGTTGTGCGAGCAGCTTGACCGTATGGTACGCAAGAAGTGCCCATCCAACCAATCCAACTTGTGGGAGCTGCTTCTGGAAGCGTGGGGAGCAATTTCTCCAGATTACCTCAACAAATTAACAGCTAGAATGCCAAAGGTCTGCAATGCTGTAATTGCTGCAAATGGAGGATTCTTTGACAAAAGCAAAGTTTGATGTAAAAAAAAATCTTATTTCAAATACAAATCATTATTTCTAACCTTGTCAATGTCTTGACTCTATTTTATATTCATTTCACAACGTATGGTGGTGAATAAGTGTGACTTTTCATGGAAAACACAAAATTGTTTGGGTGACCCCAAACTTTTGAACGGTAGTGTATATTTTAAAGAGGACGATAAAACACAAAAGTTGTCGTGTCGCTACTTGATTCGTGCTACTTTTTACGCAAGTGCGTTCTGTGAATACAGCCTGTAACGCGCTACTACAGAACAGTCCTGTAATAGGCAGACACGAGGACACAATAACACCGGGTTGAATTACCCGCCGCCCCATTGTGTGTCATGGAGTTTCTCCCAGTGCTTGACCCGCCAGACAGACCTAAAGAAGGAATCTGGTACGTATGGCAAAAGGGATCATTTGTGCTATTTACGTAAACGATTACATGTTTTTATTGGTTTTAAATTCTTCTGAACACCCTCTGTTGTCTACAGGTATTCATTGATACCAAGTGGAGGACCTCCAGGTGTTAGTGTGGGTCATACCTGCATGTTTGTTCCCTCTGAAGACGGAGGAAAAGGAAGAATCCTTATTGTCGGGGGTGCCAATCCCAGTGGCAGTTTTTCAGACTCGTATGTTTTAAATCTAGGTAATAACGGCCACAAATACTTCTTTAAGGTGCACTTGTAAAAGGTTATGCATTCCCATGTGCTTGCTTCACAATGTCTCAATTTTTTCTACGTGCCAAAATGTTTCTGCAAATCCAATCAGATGTTTTTCACCTGGAAAACCTCCATTCGGTTTGTTTTTAAATAAAGCAAGACTAAATCTAACTTCACAAGCTTCTTTGTTCTTCTGGTTACATCAAAGTAAGCATAGGTCAACTAATCAGAGTTGATATTTCATTACATTATTAACGGTTTGTATTTAATGAATGAAAAATAACACTGAATAAATTTAAAATAAAATTTATAGATGACTAATTAATACATTACTCATGTTAAAAAGGAGCCTAAACTAATATCAAGATAAAGCATTGTGTAATAATTTGCACCACGTCAGTAAAACGTGTGCTTGATTAGTGTCTCCTACAAGCTAAAAGACCCAAAGCACATTTGCACATTGTTCTTTTCCTCTTTACCAGATGATCATGAATGGATCAGATCTGAGTGGCAAGGTTTAGAGGCCCGATATGAACACTGCAGTTTTGTGTCCGAAAGCTGTCCACAGTGCGTGTGGGTGTTTGGCGGGGCACAGCAGACAGGGAATCGCAGATGTATCCAGAAACTCCAGCTATCTGGTAAACCCTATCTAAAAATTCCTCTTTAATCAGCATTCCTTATTCTAATTTCAGGAAAAACAAAACCATCTATTCTGTGTATTCTGTTTCCAGACAAGGAGCCTCGATGGGAGAGTGTAGAAGCTAAAGGGGAGCCTCCCAGTCCCAGGACGTACCACACCAACTCTGCTTGCATAGGGGACAAACTGTATGTGTTTTCTGGAGGGGAAGCAGGCGCTGCTCCCGTCTCCGACTCCAAACTTCATGTCCTTGATACAGGTTAGAGTGCAACGAGCCTGACTTTGAAGATAATTGTAATAATCAGTGCTTTGTCGGCTTTACCATCGGTATCAGCCAACGTTAGTCACTTTTTGACATATCGGTTTCAGGATGATAATTAAAACTGGGTCGATATTAGCTACCAATGTTTATTTTCATCTGGTTGCCCTTCGGGGGGGGGACAATGATGCATAGCAGCCAGGATTCTGGGGGTTTTAAATGAAGCAGACGGTAAAAAAAAAAATTGTAAGTCTAGACTTTAACCCATATTCAAAAATTCAGTTAAAGTTTTTAGGCCGTTCAGGCTCGCACGGATGAGATGGGAAATTGCCTGCAAACAATTAGCATCTGGCATTTAGAAAATTTCCATTTTTACCAATGTAAATGCTTGTCTTTTTTTTCTTAACCATATATAGTGTTAATACAAGCATTCTTTTAGCCTGGAAGGACCCGATAAGATACCACAGCTCTTCTTTTCTGGAGTTTTGCTTGAAATTGCAACATAAAAAATAAACTAGAAACAGGTTTGGCAAAAGTATCCTCAGAAAATACCAAAAAAGACAAGAGCTGTAGAAGATGATATTAAACAGACATTAAAGTAACAGAGAAAAGTATATGACTCTATACTAACTGAATCTAATGGTTCATTATGTATGTAGAGAAATATACACAATTGGATCCATGTTAAGAACGTGTCCATTGGAACTTTTACAAATATTTCCTAAAGTGGATGTCATATTAGAAATACTGCTGCTAAACACCAGAAGGCATTTTTCATCTGTAATGGAGAGAAATCAATACTTGTGCTGCGTTCCAGTTGCAGTCGGACCTCGGAGATTCTGACTTCCCAATGGAAGAATCAATTGGAACGCCCCCCTAAAGTTGGACTCAGAAACTCTGAGAAACTTTTTAGGGCCGATTTTCGGTTCCAATATGGCAGCTCCGCACATCGGCACCAGTAAGCTGTGATGAAAACATGTTTACTTTACAAGACACGATTCTATAATCGATGTTGCATGTAGCAGCTGCAACTTTGAGCCAAAACAAATTAAAAGTAGAGTTTGCATGTGGAAAGTACAGCTTTAAAGGGTACTACAAACAAAACAGCATTCCTGCCCGTCGTCATACTGGAAACCCGACTTCTCAGACTGTGTTAACTTGGACGCCGTGAACTCAGGTGTTACACCATTCCCAGCTCCTAGTTGTGAGTTTTTGGTAAACGGGACGCAGCATTACTGTTTGTACCTATAGAATGGTGTGTCCAAGGCAGACAGTGCCGCTTGACTTCCTGCATCCTTTTAAAAGAGAGGTTTGCCTCATCTAAATAAAATTTCAGTACTCCTACATGAAGAGAAAGGAACATGGGATAAGTCTAGTTACATTTTGAAAAAAATACTAACAAAGGCTAATTCTTCATCAAGCCAGTTTCCTAAGTATTGATATGGAATTTGTCTTTTAATAACATCACGTTTGGCAATAAAAGGATGAAGTGTTTCAAGGTTGGAAGAAGAAATCAGTTTGCTTTAAGTTCACAACCAGTTTTGGGGTCAAGACGTAGCTGCAGCGACTGCAGACCTCTCTGAAATCGCTGCACCTTAAATCAAGAAGTGTCCAAAGTGTATTTTTACAGGAAAACTCATTTTCTATGCTAACCAAATGCAAAGAAAGGTTCATGCCAATAAAATGCACTGCGTATGAATGTTTTCCAGTCTCTTCCACCTGGTTTCAGCCAGAAACACAAGGTAGGCAACCAGCATCCAGACATGGACACATTATCGCCGCTGTTGGCTCCAAGATTTATGTTCATGGAGGCATGGCTGGAGACAAGTTCTTCAATGATGTATATTCCCTTGACTCAGGTAGGCCTCTTACCAGGGGGAAAACTATGATTTCTGGAAGTAGGAGCTAATCAAAAATTGCAATCTGTATTTAAAAAGGGCTCATGAAGTGGGAGAAGGTGCAGTCAAAAGGAGATATCCCACCAGGAGTAGCAGCCCATTCGGCTGTGGTGCAGGGCACAAACATCTACATATTTGGAGGGATGACTGTAGATGGTGCCACCAACTCCATGTACAGATTTAACACTGGTACACTGCCTTTACCTGGTTTGCAGTCTCTTCAACTCGTGTTTTCTTTGGGAGATACATTTTCTGCTGTATTCTGTGTTTGCAGAGAAGAGGAGCTGGACCTTAATGAAATTTGAAGGAGACTTGCCCCCAAACCGCCTGGACCACTCCATGTGTTTATTGCCATGGCAGCTGTGTAGGGAGGGGAACGCTGACGGGAAGCAGAGCAGTTCAGACGACCAGGCCATTAATCTGGCTTTTGTATTTGGAGGAATGGACACCCAGGGTGTCATCTATAATGACTGTATTGTGACTGTTGTCAAGTGAACTATTGCAATAAAGTCTTAAAATCAAGGTTTGGTCACTGTAGTAACCTACATTTAACATGTTACAGCTAGGTTTCATTACTACAGTTAAACATTACTAACCAATAAAGTCAATTCTAATTCACCTTTCCCATGAGGGAACCTGTTGTAGACAAAGCAACCTTTTGATTTGTAATAAACAGCTAGTTTCCCCAGGCAAAAATCAGATTCAGTTACAGGTGTTCACATTTAAAAATAAATTCAAGGCTCGTATATGGCCTAAAACAGTTAAAATGTCATCTTAAAACAATTTCTAATTTTAAACATATGCATATCAAATTAATGCAGCATGAGACCAGCAATTAATAGTTTGTATCAAACATTTATTTCAGTGTTTTTCCAGAAATACAATAAATAACTGAGCATTGCCTGTGAACAGAGACATGGATCCCACAGACACCCTAAGTGTACCCTCCAATAACTGCCCCGCCCACCCAAGTAAGCCCCTCCCCTTCACAACCCCATCAGGACTGCCTGAGAACAGCAGCAAGGAGCCTCATCCGGCTGACCAATCTCCGCCTCGCAGCGAAGGACAGTTCTCATACTGAAGTTTTGTTTTTTTTCAAGTCTTAGAAAATTCAGCATGGTTGCTTGTTATCGTCGCCCCTTCCCAGCCACTCCTCTCACTATCGAGTCCCATCAGCTCAAGTTCAGGTCGATGCCACCCAAAGGGAAAGGGGCAACTGTTGACTTCAAGCCTCTCTACAACTCATCTTTCTCCTGCTCCTCGGCGCCCTCTGGTGGAGGTCCGCCTGCACTACCGTAGAGCTTGCTGATAATAGGCTGAACCACTTCCTCCAGCTCCTTCTTCTTGGCCTGGAAGTCTTCCAGGTCGGCATCTTGGTGGGACTCCATCCACTCAATCTTCTCCTCCACAGCCTTCTCAATGGCCTCCTTGTCCTCATCTGACAGCTTGCCTCCAAGCTTCTCCTTGTCCCCGATCTGGTTCTTCAGAGAGTAGGCGTAGCTCTCCAGCTCGTTGCGGGCGTCGATCCTCTCCTTCAGCTTCTTGTCTTCGTCGGCGAAGCGCTCGGCATCGTTCACCATTCGCTCGATGTCTTCAGGCGTCAGGCGGTTCTGGTCGTTGGTGATGGTGATCTTGTTTTTGTTGCCCGTTCCCTTGTCTTCAGCGGTGACGCGCAGGATGCCGTTGACGTCGATTTCAAAGGTGACTTCGATCTGTGGAACTCCACGGGGGGCGGGAGGGATGCCCGTCAGGTCGAAGGTGCCCAGCAGATGGTTGTCTTTCGTCAGAGGACGCTCACCTAAAGAAAGAAAATTAAAAATGGTTAAGTCTTGTGTAAAATTTTGTTTCGCATGACGACATTTTAACATTTCATGCCAGGATTTAAAGTAGCGTCCAACTCTTACCTTCATAGACTTTAATTGTAACAGTAGGCTGGTTGTCTGAGGCAGTAGAGAAGATCTGAGACTTCTTTGTAGGCACCACAGTATTCCTGGGGATCAGTTTGGTCATGACTCCTCCAACGGTCTCAATACCAAGGGTGAGGGGGCAGACATCCAGGAGGACCACTTCTCCTGCAGGAGAGGAAACGTATTTGGTTAAAAAAAAAAAATGCGACACTCGCCGGCTCAAAGGGCAACAGTTTCATCTGAGCGAGGACGACCTACCAGCGTCATCTTCTCCAGAAAGCACTCCAGCCTGGACAGCAGCTCCGTATGCCACGGCCTCGTCAGGGTTGATGCCCCTGGAGGGCTCTTTTCCGTTGAAGAACTCTTTCACCAGCTGCTGGATTTTAGGGATGCGAGTGGAGCCTCCCACAAGCACAATCTCATCTATCTCGGACTTCTTGAGGTCTGAATCTTCCAGGACTTTCTGCACAGGCTTCATCGTAGCACGGAACAGGTCCTGGAATTTGGAAATAAAAATAATGAGATCATTAAGACATTTTACAAAAAAAAAAAAAAAAAAAAGTTACGTTGCTGTGCAGCATTTCAAGAGACCTGATCTTACCATGTTGAGCTCTTCGAACTTGGCACGAGTTAGAGTCTCAGAGAAGTCTTCTCCCTCAAAGAAGGACTCGATCTCGATGCGGGTCTGGTGCTGGGCAGACAGAGCCCTCTTGGCCTTCTCCACCTCACGACGGAGCTTCTGCACGGCGCGGTTGTCTTTGCGCACGTCCTTGCCCGTCTTCTTCTTGTACAGCTTGATGAAGTGCTCCATGACACGCTGGTCAAAGTCCTCGCCTCCCAGGTGGGTGTCTCCGTTGGTGGCTACCACTTCGAACACGCCGTTGTCGATGGTCAGAAGGGAGACGTCAAAGGTGCCGCCGCCCAGGTCAAACACGAGGATGTTCTTCTCGCCATCCTTCTTATCCAGGCCATAGGCAATGGCAGCAGCAGTTCTAAATGCAAATACACACCAGAGGTTAGGACTGTTACAAAGCGGGAGGGACGTCGCGTCGACTTCAGAACTCGGGTTTTAATACTTACGGCTCGTTGATGATTCTTATGACATTCAAACCAGCAATGGTCCCGGCATCCTTTGTGGCCTGGCGCTGAGCATCGTTAAAGTAGGCAGGGACGGTAACCACGGCATGTGTGACCTGAACACAAAGAAAAGAAAAAAAAAAAAAATTAATGTTTATTAAGTTTCACGTCTTAATTAGAAATTTTAACTAGGGTGCTCGGGGAAGGGGAGAGTTACCTTCTTGCCAAGGTAAGCCTCAGCAGTCTCCTTCATCTTGGTCAGCACCATAGCGGAGATCTCCTCAGGGGCGAAGGTTTTGATCTGGCCTCCACCAATGTCAACCTGGATGTGGGGCTTACTCTTCTTCTCAATAACCTAAGAGTGCGGCACAAATGTCAATGGATAGTCTTTGTGGAACCTAAACTGAACAGTTCTGATCGCCATTACTACGACAGCCAAGAACTGGAACTCACCTTGAACGGCAGGTATTTGATGTCCTGCTGCACAGTGGAGTCGGCCCAGGAGCGACCGATCAGCCTCTTGGCATCAAAGACCGTGTTCTCCGGGTTAGAGGTCAGCTGATTCTTAGCGGCATCGCCAATCAGACGCTCGCCCTCACTGGTGAAGGCCACATAGGAAGGGGTGATGCGGTTACCCTGGTCATTGGCAATGATCTCCACACGTCCGTTCTTAAAGACTCCAACACTGCAAAAAAAAAATTTAAAAAAAAATTAAAAGGGTTACTTGAATCTCAAAGAAGCATCATTTCAATATTCTCTGAAATGTTGAGTAGTGTGACGTAGTTCCTCACCATGAATAGGTTGTCCCCAGGTCAATTCCAATCACAGTCCCCAAGGTGTCCTTCTTGTCGTCGTCATCGGCATGCACGGCGCCGACAACCAGCACTACAAGCCACAACAGCTTCATCTTTGCTTCTCTTCCCAGACAGATATTAGGAGAACCTGCAAAGAACGACACGAACTGTTACAAAGAGGATCCACAATGCATCGCGAGGCCTTCACCCACCCTATAAAAATTGTCTCATTGCCAACCCTTTACAGACAGGAAACGCAGTCATTACGGCCAAATACATGAAAAATATGACATGTTGAACATGTTGCACGTTAGAACAACATGATTTACCTCAATTACTTTATGCAAATCTTAGCATTAATATCGGTTAGTGGTTAGAGGATGAGCCAACATCATTGAAGGACAGAGAAAGTATTTTAAGAAAAAAAACATATTCACCCTGCCTGCATTCCCCATTACATTATTTAAAAACGAGAACTGTATTTTTAAAAATAGAACTGTATTGTTAAGGCTTTGTTCATTTCCATGTCGGCTAGCACAAACCGCGTAAAAAGCACTTATTCCGCTAGAGGAAACACGACATGTCACGACATTCTATTAGCATATTTACATAATTTTAGGCATTTACCGTTACAGCTGTGTTGTCAGTGATTTAAAGGCCTCGACGAGGAATCAAACCAGTCAAGCTTCCGCCGAATTTGCTGCGTATCTTCTTATGTATCCTCTTAGATTTCGCCTGTGTAGAGTGATGCTGGGAGCAGCGTGTTGTCTCCATATATAAGCCGTTATTGCTTTCCTGTCGTGGAGGCCTGCGATTGGCTGAGCAGCCGTTCGCTGGAAGGCGTTGATTGGTTTCATCCAGCACGCTGTCCGACGCTGATTTGTACACATCAGTTTGAGGCGACGTCATCTCCTTGTCCACCGCGTCGCCGACTCTGATTGGCTGTCAGTCAACCACTATCGTGAACGCAGTTGGTGCAACGACACGCCACTCTACCGACCGGTGAAAAGGCGTTTCGCCTTCATATTTCATACATTTTGAAGTTTGTGCAGGTTTGGTTTTCTAGACCATTCTTATGTATTGTACTACCCCACACTTGCTACAGTATGAACCCCTGTAATAGTGTGGACGCTGTTATAGTATCATGCTTAATGATGACTCACTTAATGAGTAATGTACCAAAACCCTGGATATGACTAATAATAGATACAGAAAATGTGTATTCAGATGAAATGGATTGCCAGGACGATTCATTTTTAAATGATGTGTTTTCTTTTGAAGTTGCAAATATGTCAATGTTCATATTTCAACACAAGCACTGTTTAGCCATCACATTTAAGTCATCATATTAAAAAAACTGGTTAATCTTATCTTATCTTATCTTAATTTGCAAATCAAAGGAAGCTATCCAATAAATGACCCATTTCTTCCTTCTTGTCACTTTAAAACCTACTGATTTCTGCATGTCTACGATGTAACGTGCGTGTTTTGGATATGTCTAGGCGAGTAGTGGATATCTCAAGAATGTTCTAGAAACTATATGGGGGTAAATTTTCAGTAAAATCAAGAACTAAATAGCTTTACCAGTCTATAAGTGTAAGTAAAAAGGTCTGCAATGCAGATATTCATGTCTAACTAAATGTTGTTGCTGTTTGTCTTGTTTTGAAGGCCTAAATTCAAGCAGCCCTAAATTAATGATTTTATTTCTCTGAAATTGACATAAATTGAATTTAACTGACAGCATTATAAACATTTTGTTGCATATGGAAAAAAAACTATAAACATGTCTTCCACCAGGATAACCTGGTGGGTATTTCTAGAAATGAATAATCTATGAACTATGATTTCACGTAATAGTGTTTTTAATTAATAGGTGACACTATTTTTTAAAACTCTTTTTGTCACAGATTTTTAGACAAACAAATAACCCAATTTTTCCTAATTCAGTCACCCTCAGTTACTTATATCAAGTGTCGGTACTTGAGATGTAAACAAATTAGTTAAGCTGGTTATGTATTTCAAAATAAAACAAAACCATAAGGTCCACACATGGTTTTAATATATGATAAAGGTTGGCATACAAATCATATATAAATATGATAATAAATAAAAAACAAACTCTATTTGGAAAAATCTATTGCTGGTTTTGATCTCTTAGTAAAGCTTCTTCATGAAGACTTAGTCATAGCAAAAGGGAAACAGGTAATTAGTTCAAAGAAAACCTGTTCTCCCAGTTGATTCACACACACAGCATGAAACCAATAGAACATAAGAATTAATAATTTCCTTCTACTTCCAGAGCTGTAAATTACATAAGATAGGCATGATTATTCAACACTAGGGAGAGCCGTATTACTGTAATGTCATAATGCAACCAGGAAATGAAACTGGTTGTAAGATCTTTCTCTCTTTTTTCAGTTTCTTGCATTTAAATCAAAGACCACTCTCCCTTTTAGATTAACTGTATGTTAGCTCTTGACATATCCAGAGTATAATTTTACAAATATTCTTATTTTGAAACTAAATGTTGTATTTATTCTAAAATTATTATTATTATTATTATTATTATTATTATTATTATTATTATTATTATTATTATTATTATTATTATTTTATTATTATTACTATTATAATTATTATAAGCTAAAGTCTGTTCAAAGGTAATGAAATCACTCCAATTATGAATTCTTAACCTGCATGGGATTCTGTTGTGAGAACCAGTGCCATTTCAGACTTGAAGATTAGAGCAAAAATGGGTGGTTTGATTTTGCTTTTAATTTTCTGTCACTGAATAGTCACTTTTATTGCTAACCTGGTTATGAAATTTATAAATATATATATATATATATATATATATATATATATATATATATATATATATATATCTTTTTTCAGTTTAATAAGTTTACCATAGTTCCATTATGACCTATCAAGATCAAATAATTTATATTTATGTTTATTTTTAGCCTCTTGGTTGTTTAGAGAGCAGTTAGAGTAATTGTTTACTATTTTTGATAATTTAGCACTACTGTCTGGGACTTTTCTAACATTTTTAAAATCATACAAATAACGTTTTGGAGATAACTTTGAATATGCTGACATTTTTTATAGTATAGCAATACAATCGCGATTACAAAAAATAACTTTAAAATTTGTTCACAGAGTAAAAAGAAAGTAGGCACAATTTTATAATAATAATAATAGCTATAACATATTTTAGTAATAGTAAACCGGCTGCACGGTCTTGCATAAACGTGACTTTTGCGCCCCCTACCGATCGAAGCGTCTATCGGCACCATACTGATGACGTGGTTCGGTCGCTTGACCACCAGAGCAGCAGGATGGCCGACCAGAGTAGGCAAACAAAACTCGCTGCAGCTAAGAAAAAGGTAAAGTGTGCTAATAATGAATTTGCTCCGTGTCACATTGTATACGCATCCTTTATCCAGCCGTCAAGTTGATTTACACCGTGTTTCTACGAGTTGTATTAAAAATTCCTTGACTGAGCTCGGGTGTTGTCATTACACGTCGCCCGACCTCTGCGCCGTTGCTTGTCCCTCCCCACGCGCTCATCTCGCGGCTTCACCGAGCAGGAAACACCGGCGCCTGTGTTCTGGCCTCTACTGATAGCATTAACCTTTCCAGATTATGTAGACTATTCTTAGTTGGAAGTTGTATTCACGGCATCCTATTCATCGTAGTGTCTCAAGGACTAACTCAGCTGTGTGCCAAAGGTTTCCCTGTCTTTTCAGGCAACCGTAGATTTAGTCATTGGTGATTTCCTAACGTGCTAAGGCAAGTTAACGCGAGCAACCAGGCTCCAAAGCGAACGAGTAGTTGGCTACCCCTGGGTGGAAATACTATTACACAGAAGTTGACAGCTTTCTTGACTCGTTTGCTAAAAGATCAACTTTCGAAATTGCGATACAAACACTCGTCTTCAGAAACTGATCTGTAGCAAATTAGCATGTTAGCACAGTGAGCTGGGTGGAATGAAGGGGGCTGTTTTGACAGCTGACACCCCACTAATCTGTCACAAGGGGAGCTATTTCGGAGTTTTGTAGGAAAATGGATCAATCTGCAGGACTGTTCTCTCTTAACATTTAATTTTGACCCATTTATTTTGTGAACGAGGGATCTTGAAATTTCCCTGTGCTTGAAACCGTTTCAAAATTGGTCATTTTTTTGGTTTCCTTGTTATTCTACTAGTTCTTAATGACAGTTTTCAAGGCCCTGTGCCTATAATCTTAATATTCCTCACACATATTTTATAAATAGTGTATATTGTTATTTATTTTAGACATAAACTGTGTACTTGCACTTTTAATTATTATTATTAATCATTTATTTATACAGGTTAGTCCCTTGAAAGTAACCTGAGACTCAGTGTCTCATTTCCAAGAGAGACCTGTTTTATAGTTTGAAACTTTTGTTTTAAACTATACTCCAATGTTGAATGGCACTGTAATTAGTAGAGTAATTAGCTTGATGGTGCATTAGTAGATATTGTTCATTGCTTCTTCATTTCAGACAAAATTCAGCTTGAGAAACCTGCTTGTCAGTTGTTGACTTTTGGGGAACAACTGCAAAGAGGCCTAGTGTTCGATCTCTCACTAGTAATTTATTTTCATTATGCTAAATTAATTGGAGTGGCATTTGATTGCAATTTGGCATTCAGAATTAGATTTTTATATATACTTATTTTCATGGGTGGCTATAATGCCAAATCTACTTGTGGTAGCCTATGTAGAAGGCAGATTGGCGAACTCGCCTACCTGAGCCTTTGGCAAAGCCTTCATAGACTCTTGGTAATGAGTGGTGGGAACAATAGTTAAAATTTGAGAAAGCAAGGCGTTATTTTAATATAGGTAATTTTGCCGTAAAGTATAGAACCATTTTTGAAGGCTCACACACTACAGTTGCCCTCCTTTGCATTTTCAAAATTGCATAAGACAAATAACCTGGCTAAAGAAGACGCAAGTGTTTTGCAAACAACAGACGGTTAAAGCCTCTTTCTGCATCCTGTTTCTTTTACTGGCGTGTTGCTCAGCTGAAGGAGTTTCAACAGAAGAGCTCCCCTGCTTCGGTGGGAGGGGAAAGGGGAGGAGGAGGAAGTGGAACAGGATCCAAGAAGAAGCGAAAGGTGAAGGAGCTGAGCCAACTTGATGCACCTTCAGCAGACAGAGATTCCCCAGACAACGTGAGTGTGTCCAAGACTTTGCGTTTATCATGTCTTTGTTCTCGTTTTGCCTGTTGCACTTAGTAGAGTACTTAGAAGATATCCATCCATCCATTTTCTGACCCGCTTAATCCCTCATGGGTCGCGGGGGTTGCTGGTGCCTATCTCCAGTGATGGGCAGTAGCGCCGCTACATGTAGCGAAGCTATTAGTTAAACTACATTTTCCAGTAGCTTGACCGTAGCGTCGCTGCTTTATGAATCAAGTAACTTTCCTGTAGTGACGTTATTTTTTTGATCAAATAGCGACGTAGCGTCCGCAAACGCTACAAAATCCAGGACATAACTAAGAAATGAAACCAGGTTTGCTATTTTGAAACAACATTCAGAGTGAACAATCCATCTGAGTTGTTGGTTGGACATGTTCATGCGCGAGCTTCTACTTTGCCTCTCCTGTCTGTATCTATCGAAACATGCGCATGCATACGGCAGTGGAACTTATGGCAAGCCGATTAGGCAAATACTCGCCCTTACAATAACGTGCAGTTCCAACCCGTATTTTACGCGAGCGCGCGTTTTTTAGTCACCGCGCGTTTCCAGCCAGAACGCGCGGTGACGTAAAAAACGCGCGCTCGCGTAAAATACGTGCGGTGGCGTTAATAACGTTTGGTGGCGAATTTTGCATATTATATTATCAGGAGGTTGTCTTTTATGTGCTCAGCCACTAGATTTAAAGGTGTTTTACCCAATAAGAACACTGCACCACCAGACACAACCAGGAGGTCCCTGATCGTTGGGGAAAGGCAGAAAGAAGATGCACCTTCCTTTCTGATCCTGTCTAAATCCTGTTTAGTTCAATAATAAAGTCTGATATTACACAAAACTCACTCTGCTTGTTCTCCCTCCTTATGCCCCTGTTGCAGAAGATAAATGAAATCTTTAACAGAAATGTTATTATTAATTCTGAAAATATTATCATGTGAATATAAATACAAAGCATACAGAAAATGCAGCTTTATTAAGTGACCTGGTTTATTTTATTTAGCTTTTAATTTCTTTTCAACATTTAGTTCTACTACTTGGCTTATGCTTTGGTAGTTTCATGTTTAAAATGACAAAAGAAATATGAAAAAGCTTATGGTGCATCTTCTTTCTGCCTTTCCCCAACGATCAGGGACCTCCTGGTTGTGTCTGGTGCTGCAGTGTTCTTATTGGGTAAAAAGACAACCTCCTGATAATATAATATGCAAAAAACGCCACCGCACGTATTAGGCCAATAACCTTTTTGTTTTATTTCTAGCAGTAATTACTTCAGTTTGTATTTTATTATGCTGCTCATAAAGCAATGTCTACACTGTGTTAGGTCATTGGCTGATCTTTAATAAATGTTTTAACCAGTGTATCAGACTCATTTTGAATTGATCTGACATTAGGTTGGTACAACGTTAAGTAGCTTCTGATGTAGTTAAGCTACTTTTAACACATTTGTGTAACTTAGCTTGCTATATTTCTATAGGTGGTAGCTTTTGTGTAGTGAAGCTTAATTTATTGTTGAGTAACTGATAGCTTAGCTCACTACACTGGACAAGTAGCTTGCCCAACACTGCCTATCTCCAGCGTTCACTTACAAAATATATGTCGCTTTTTAGTGTTTGTTACCCCCAGTTGTAGTGCTTTGTATGTTGAGCACAATGTTATGCACGATATGTTGCAGAACTATACCACTGATTTTGTTACCAAGTTTGGCAAATTTCTCTATGGAAAATTCTAGCACAACAGTTGTTGTTTACACCTTGTCTGAAAAAAAAAAAAAAAAAGTTAATCTTATTATTCGATGCCATTAATCAGGTCACGGTGTGCATCAAGCGTTCAGAGGTTAAACGTGCCGAGACGTTGCTGCAAACAGATTGTTGAACTGTAAAATATATTCGGCGTGACGATATCGTCGGATTTCAGGTGGAAAAAAGGATTGTTACAGTGCTGCACATTTTAACGAAGCACCTTTTTGTTGCAGTCGTTTGAGTTCCTTGGCGCTTGTGTAGCTTTGACGCCTAGTTTACAGTGCAAACAATGATGGGACTGAATAATTGTAAACAATAAAGTCTTCCCATATTTTATAAGACCATCTGCTTGTCGAGCTCCAGATCCGAGCTTTCCTATCCCGCTCGGCTTTCCTATGCGAGCGGGATAGGAAAGCCGAACGATCATTGTCACAGTTACGTACAATATTGCATATTAGACTTTTAACGGCAGTTCTGATAATGCTGGGTAATGTACCAACGATTTATCATAACATTTAATTTTCCTACCAAAGCGCCGACGAAGTAGCATATTGATATCATTCATCGTCTCTTGCTTTGTGTTCTAATTTAAAGGTCTCTGATCAAATTGATGAGGCTAACGAGGGCGTGTGTGTGTGTGCGCGCGCCACTTTCAGACAGCACATGCACATAACTTGGCCCCACCTCATGACATTTGACCTGCGTTTGCCCCCGTTCTTTAGACAGCTGTCGCCGTACGTCTCACTGTTACAATGACAGCCACCTCAGTCTGCAGCAGCAGCAAACACCACCATTACTCTGAGCTGGTTGTAGCAGCCTAAAAATAGCATTTATAAAATGAGAATCTGTACTTTTGTGTGGTTTTTGACATTAACTGAAGACTTTACACAATGCTGGTTCTCCTGCCGCTGTCCATGATCACAGACATGGGCACCTATTCTCTTTTCTTTTTCTTTATAGCTGTTTCTCACCCTGCCGGCCATTCATTTTAGTTAAATTTCTGCTGAATAAGTGTCACGACTCCTTGTTGGCAGAATGGGGAAAGTCTAGATTTATCATAGAAGTGTATATTGTTAACTTGTTTTAGTTCAATCTAGTTAATAGAATTCATCTAAAAAAGTCAAGTTCAGTTAAAATCCAGCTTAATTTAGGCCCGGCTGTGACTGTAAGTGGAGTCGGTTCATATTAGCTACGCGCTAACCTCTGCAGCTCCTCCTTGTGCTAGCTGCTTCTGTTGTTCATCTGTCACTTTCTGAATTGTTTTCTGCCCTGTCACTTCTCTCTTTCTCTCTGTGTTGCTGTTTCTTTCTGCTGTAGTTTGACAGTATTCTGAAAGCACTTAGTCAAAGCAATGGAGTAGTCGTCCCTCCTAATGGCAACTGTCAGGTGAGCCTCTGTCCCCCTCTCTTTCTCTCTGCTTTACCCTTTTCCTCCCCAGTCTCTCTGCACGCCTCGCCGTAAATATCTGTTTCTCTTTCAAAGTTGTCTAGTTTGTCACACAGACCACAAAACACACGAAGAAGAAGAGCAGTTCTTGCCCCGATGGTGTTCTTTGTAAACCTATGGTCAAGAAACCTTATAAATGGTTCAGATAGGTGCAGTCTGCAGTATTCTTTGTTCGTAGATGTTGACCTTCGGTGTTGTTGGTTGACATTTCTTAAACTAAGCAGAGCTGTGATTCCTGTCGCTGGATGTTTCAGGCAGATGCTAATCTGGATGAACAGGAATGTGGCTGCTCGCATTACACCTTGCTCCCTTTTTGTGTTGCTTTTTCAGTGTACTTGCTTTGAAACGAGCTTGTTTGGATTTCCTCAAACACACTGCCCATATTCACATTAAATATGTATTCTAACGCTAATACAACTGGACCGTATGAACAGTACAGGTTTCAGTAATCATTAGCTACAGCAGTTGCTTACTAAACCATTTTACGCTGCCTGCTAGTGGTTTACACGTTTTACGCTTTAACGTGATAGATTTTGTTTCGTGATAATTCATTATATTATCAGTTGTCTGCTTATATTAAAAGTGAGCGGCCATTTTTTGTGTGTTAACCTCAGACCTTCGCCGACATGGAGGCGGTGGGGTCCCCGGTCCCCCAGCTGCTGGAGGAGCCACACAGCGAGTCCGGCCGTGGCTCCCCCCTGTCTAACTCTGCTAGCGCTAACGATGCTACTAACTCTGAGTCTGTCCGTCACAACACTGAGCTGCAGGTGTGTCTTTTTTTTTTTTTTTTTTTTTTTCCCCTGTCCGCACGCTTGTTTCGTCCTCAATGTTAAAGACGTTGCTGCTGTAATATGCCGAGGTAACGTCAAACATTACCAGCCTAAAGAATTTGTGTTTTTTTTTTTTTTTTAAAGTAACAGAAATAACTATTATTGCTGTGTCCTTTTTAGTGATGCTTTCATGTCTACCCGTATGTTGTCCCACCCTCTTCTGCTTTTAATCTTTCTGTCTTTGTACAGGACTTCCCTGATACCAATGGTAATCGTAGTTTAAAGGAGGAAAATAGGTGGGTTATATTCTGGTTTTTCAGGCTATACTTTAACATTTGTATCACACAGATTGTTATTGTTCATTTTAGAAACGTTGCAATTTGTGTTTTTTAAGAATTAGTTTCAGTTGTTTGGCATGGGCTGTATTTATTGTGTTCTTTTTACTATATGTGGATAAAAGAGGGGTGAAGATGGTTTCATCTTTGAGTTTAATGTAGACGGTTGGGTTTTACCTTTTTTTTTTAATAACTAAATGCAGGGATGTTACTCAAACACACAGCTCTCGGCTAAGTTATTTCCATGTCAATGATTTTTGGGCGTACCTGCAGCACATTTTTTTTAGTTCTGCAGCAGCAATCCTTCTCAATCTCAGAACCTGCAGAATTAGCTATTTGCAAGCATAACTTGTTTGACTTTTTCACACATTCTGTTAAAGCAATGCTGGTTCTTGCTCCCCTCTGTCGTTTTGAATGCGCCCATGTTGTTGCTTGCAGATCCAAACAGGAAAAGTTGCTCTTTTTTTGCCGCTCATCTGGCATGTGTGTTTTGCAGACCGCTGTCTTCCACAGAGAGCCTGCGGCAGCTCTCGCAGCAACTAAATGGCCTGGTCTCTGAGGTAGGGTGCCACAGCCATCACTGTCACCCCCGCGTCTTTCTTCTCCTCACTCTCTCTGTCTCACACTTTGTCGTGCCGTGTGAGGTTTTTGACAAAAACGCCCCACCGCTCTATATTCTCAACCCGTGTGTGTGTGTGTGTTG
Organism: Fundulus diaphanus; assembly: GCA_037039145.1. Classification (NCBI taxonomy): domain Eukaryota; kingdom Metazoa; phylum Chordata; class Actinopteri; order Cyprinodontiformes; family Fundulidae; genus Fundulus; species Fundulus diaphanus. Next base: position 20,853,512 of record CM073141.1, on the reverse strand, counting down.
CATCTATTGTTTGCAAGAACGCACTGGAAGCGTTTTTTCAGCTCCACCGGTCCTCCTCGGTGGCACACTGACACCATCACCTGCCGTTCCTATCAGATATATAGTGTCCTCCGTGCACTTTGGATCTGGAGGGTCATCAGTAAACAACGCAGTGCTCTTTATGTTAACTTTGCTCAGTTCAGAGAAGGGGGGAACCGTCTCATCTTTAAGGTTGCACTGCAATAACCGAGTAATAAAAGGTAACTCTTACTGATGCTAAACTAATCAGATTGCTTCTCTGCTACGCGACCGCCTCGCTTTACATTAGAGGTTGCAACATCCAATAATGGGCCTGCAGAGCCCGAGTGAATAGGTGAGGGGAAACGTTTTCCTCACGTTGCCCTTTAGGTGGCGGCTGTGTGAAGCATGTGATCAGGTCCGTGTTGCGGGGCGCAGAAGTCATGATTTCTTTGTGTCGTTCCAGTCATCCTCTGCTCCCTATGTGAATGGGGAAGCTGTACCTTCGGCAGAACTGGAGGTAAGATGGAAAACCTTGTTTTTGTTTCGTACGTGTTTCATCCCGAGCTTTACCTCGGCCAAACTAGTCTGTTGTTTTAATCATGTGCCGTTTTTTTCCATCACTGATAGCATTCTTACCCTCCACTCGTAACAGTAATATGATTTGCCTCCACATCAGAATATCAAACGTCCCCCCCCCCCCCCCCCCGTGTTCTCTGTTTGACTTTTGTTCCTTCACTTTATCCGTGTCTTTTTTTATTTATTTTGTTCCTTTTTTGTTTCCCGGATGCATGTGTGCACGTGATAAGAGTCGGAACCAGGAGCTGGCAGCCGCCCTGGAATCTAGCAAGCTAACAAACTCTCAGCTCAATACCAGGCTAGACCAGCTGGTAAGAAGCTGCGTGTATGCATCTCTGTGTGCCTTTGCTTTTACATTGTGTTCATTTAAAACCCCGTTCCTCCCTATCAGGTATTTGCATTACTCTATCCACTGTAATGCACTTTGCATGCTATCATAACCACCAGTCCATCTCACACACGTTTTTTTTTTTTTTTATCTCTGTCATTTCTTTTTCCTCTGTTGCTCGGGTTGATTAACAAGTCTAACTATAGTATAAGCAGTCCTTTTTAATCAGGAGTTTTATCACTTTGCTTGTAGTTGCATGATGTTTCGAGCTTGTCGGGCCACTTCAGTGCACTAACCCCAATAACCTACAAGCTGTAACATTAAATGATTATAACATTAGGAATTAGCAAGCAGGTCAATTCTTTTTGTCCTTTGCACAGCGGTTTTGTGGCTGGCATGTGAAAGACCTCCTCTGCAGAATTTCGATTGTGTTTTTGAAGATAAAATGTTGTACTGATGTGAAATTCGTGCTGCTGTCTCGGCAGGTGCACCAAACTCAGGAGCTCACGGATCAGCTCCAAAAGGTCGGACCATTTTCCTCGTTTTCCTTCCCCTCACTACAGCTCCAGCCTTTTGTGATCTTTAACTTTTTGAGTTTTGTGTTTCGTCTTTTCCCGCCTCCAGGAGCGAAAGGAGTTTGAGCAGAAATTTTCAAGGGAGCATGGAGCAATGCGGGAGCAGTTGCAGGTAAATTACTAAGAGATGCGTAGATTTTGTTTTTTTTTTTGGTTTTTCCTGTGGAGATATAAAAGGAAGAAACAAATGAACAGTTGCTTGGTGTCACTTTTCCATAAATGGATGGTAATGTGATCCAAAGCTCACCCCGCCCCTTACAGTTCTCTCTGCCCTCACCATTCAGAATGGAAAAATATGGAGAACTAACTATTTAAAGTCTGTATTTTAACATCTTTTTCTTTTATGCAGTGCATTATTTTTATAGTTTGATTCTTTTGATGGCCTGTAAAGCACTTTGGATTGCTTTGTGCGTGAATGGTGCTATAGAAATAAACTTGCCTCGCCTGCGGTTTTAAAAAGCCACACCTCGTATCATGTTTTCTCTCACTATAAGAAATGTCATTATTCATTTTTATTTATTTTTTGTTCTCCAAGGTTCATATCCAAACCATTGGGATACTGGTATCGGAGAAATCTGAGCTACAAACAGCGCTACAGTACACACAACAGGCTGCAAGGCAAAAAACAGGTGCGTGTGCATTTTTAAACGCATTTGGCAAGATTTTAGTTTAGAACAATAGGTTAGTCACTTGTATGCATGCAAGGATGTGCTCTGACTCCGTGTGTGTGTGTGTGTGTGCAGCTGAAGCAGAGGAGCTCAATAACCGTCTGCAGACGACGAAGCAGAGAGTTTCAGAGCTGGAGCGAACTCTCTCTACTGTCTCCACACAGCAGAAGCAGTTTGAGAGGGTAACATTCTTTATTGTGAAACAAATGAAAGGTTCATTTCCATATGACTTTATGCACGTGAAGTAGAAATGCAGCTTGCTCGAATGTATTTTCTTATTTATCGTTTGAAATATTGCCGTCATGTTAAGTGTCAGCAGTGCATTTTTATTTTTTTCAGCAAAACAAAGAGCTTGAAAAAGAGAGAGACAACTTAAGGCTGGAGGTGCTGAGACTCAAGTAAGTTTTATGGCTTCTTTATATATGAGTTTTTTATATATATATATATATATATATATATATATATATATATATATATATCCGTGAATGAATTGAGCTACTGAAATAAATAAACTTTTCAATAATATTGAAATTTTATTGAAGATGACTGTATATGATCAAAACATGCCCATGTGAAGCCTTCTAACAGGTTTTGGAGCTGCTATAGCTGCAAAGAGTGCTATTTATGCGTGTAATGGACGCAGCTGACATGTGGAGGCACTGCAAGTCCTCTTTAAGTATCTGCTTAGTGGAATATAATTTCTGTCTCTGTGTGTTTGCAGCAATTTGAGCGAGGAGTCAAAGCAGCAGAGTTCAGAGCTGTCCGAACAGCTGAGACAGATTACACAGGCTAACGCTGCGATGAGGCTGGAGGTAGACGATCTTCACAAGAGGCTGGAGATGGCCGACCTCATGTTACAACAGGTACACGGAACATGCTTCAAACACGTCTTCCTCTCCTTACCAGACTCTTCGAGATGATAATGATCAGTCAAATTTTAACCACATATTCCTTTCAACTGTACATCCCCGTTTTACTCAAACGCGTGTTTTTATTTCTCTCCAGTATTCCAGTCAGTCAGATTCTCCCAGTTTCAACCAAAAAGTGGAGTTGCTGCTGGAGGAGAAGCAGCAGCTGGAGTCACGCAATCACCAGGTCTGAGGCCTCTCTCTCTCTTTTGCATGTCCATTATGAAACATTAAGGTCAAACCAAGTGTTACAAACACTCATGCCAGCCTGTGTTCATTTTGCATAAACCTTTGACTTCCAACAACTCGTTTTCTTCCTCATTAACATCTTTTTTTCAATCTAACTGGTTGGTCTGTTGTGCTCTGAGAAATGGAGAATAAAACTGACACCAGGTAGTTCATAAATTCACTAAATGTTTTAAGTTTAGTGCGGTAACCTTAAATGAAGTTGACTCAAACTAACACGTTTCTGCTGTGAAACTTTCAGAGTATTATTTTTAGGTTGGTACAGAGAAAAATTAGCACTTTTTTGTTAATATGCAAGCACGTAGAACCCGGTTAAAGAAGAAAAGGCCCACTGAGGTTCATGTTTTTTTCGCTCTAGCATTAAGATATTGAATCTGGCAAATTATCTACAGTAAAAGGAAGAGACAGCATTCAGATAGAGACCAGTTTTAGTAAAATTCTGTTTAAATTGGGCGAGTAAAAGAGATATCAGTTTGATTTGTTGAAGATTTACACTAAAAAGAGGATAACGTCTCAATGAATCGTTTCAGGTTAACATAGATTTTTCACCAGTAAACAGATTTATTTATTTTTTGCTATCGAACCTTTCCATTGAAACCAGTAATTAAGCAGATATGGTAAATTTCAGTAACGATAAGATGTTGTTAAATGTGGGAAATTACCAAATAGTAGTGGTTTTCTGCTGCTTGAGTTTCACTTTAAAGAGTAGTTTCAATCTGAAACACTTTGGATCAAATTCTTGAATCTTGAAGTTTTATCCGGTGATTCAGTTTCTTTTTCCACAGAGAAAACTCTAAGAGAACCAAAACATGTCGCCACAAACCAGGAAAATCAGCCTCTTTGTTGGTCAGAGGTGTCCACGGAGAGGCTGCGCTCTGAGCTAGTAGAAAACAGAATTTAATCGCATCATTAGTCCGTTTCTCGGTACAATTTCATGCTAAATTATCTGAGAAGTATTCTGAATAGTTTCAGAAGTTGTCTTAACAGTTGCATAGGGCTTCATGCTCGCTACAAGCTATCATAGTTTATTCATGCGTTTGCTCTACCGCATCCCACAATGCAATGCAAACCTGGCTACGGCAAGACGTGTGACTCAACCTAGCAGCGTTCACCTGGCAGCTGTGTTGGATGGAGGTCGGGTTTGCATTCACGGCGTAAACAAACCGTGCCAGCAGCACCAGCTCCTCCAAACGGCGTCGGCACGTTCGTTTTGGTCCGCGCCCCTAAGACGATTCACATCTACACAAACAAACCGCCCCAGAGTTGGGTTTAAACGGACTAAACGCCTCAGGAGTGAACACCCCCTTAGAGGAAACATTCCCTGAATTTAGAGTTTGTCTGTTATTTTCAGGGGTTCTTTCGACCTTTCTTTAAAGGGTGGCAGATCTAAAGTTACTGACTGCTGCAGGCGCTTTTAATAGATCCCAGTATATCAGTGTCCAAAAATTTCCCTTTCCCTTTTTTTTTTTCCTTTTTTTTATTTTAAATCCTCCTCAAGTTTTGTGTACCAGTACAAACTTGATTGTTTAAAACATAAAGTTGGACTTTGAGTCGCGTCGACTGAAACTGATATCCTTACATCTCCGTTGTTGTAGCTTCTGGAGTCTGTAGCCCAGCTCAAGACAGAGAGGGATTGTTATGTGGAGCGAATCCAGGAAGAGGGCCGCGTGTGGAAGGACAAAACAGAGCAGCTGCTTGCACAGGTATAACAATAATGATAAAAATATAAAGTGTGTTTGGCTGTAATATTAAAGTCATAACTATTTTAAATGTTTAACTTTTGTGTATGAAGGTTTCTTTAGTGGCAGAGGAGAGGGACAGAAACATCAACCGAGTCCAAGAGCTGGAGGCCAGCATCTTGGAGCTAAAAAATGCCGCAGGTGAGACTTGTTCTCGGCTCATTTTCTCCATACTTTCCAAATTTTCTTCTACAGGCAAATAAACACGTCCACCCCAGAAGTATCTGTATGTGTTTGCAGTCTCTAACTGTGATTCTTGCCCTTGCAGCATTATTGTCTGCAGAGAAGGAAGCCCAAGACAATGCAGAGCCTCAGGCTTCAGGGCCATCAGCGGGAGAGGTGGCGCTTCAGGAGGCCCTCAGTAGTTTACAACAGGAGAAAGATGCCATTAATGCACAGTACCAGGCACAGGTATGATTCAGTTAGTTCACATGGCTGCATGAATAATAACATACCCTGTGTTACTTGGCTCGTTTGTCTTTAGTGTTTTTAAAAGACGAAGAAAAATTACTCCAGTTGTGTTTCTAATCTTGTTTTTATTTCTTTTTGCATCCATCTCCTCCAGCTTCGAGATAATGAGCAGCTAAGTCGCCTGTGTGCAGAGCTGGAGACCCGCCTGGGAGAGTTTGAGCGGCAGGTGGAGAGCAAAGCTCAGGAGGACGAGGACCGCAGACGCATGTTGGAGGACGTTCAGTCCGACAAGGCCACCATCAGCCGCGCTCTCACCCAGAACCGCACGCTGAAAGACCAGCTGGCCGAGCTGCAGAACGGCTTTGTCAAACTGGTGAGGCCAAAAATGGCCTAATCTCTTTCACTAAGCTTATCGTTTCTGCTGACTTTACCCTTCTTAATTTGCCTTCTTTTGGGTTCAAATTATCCTCCGGTGTTTACTTTCTCTATTGCCTCCTCAAATCTAAAGTTAACGAAGCCCGTTCCGTAGCGTTAGCGCGTCATGCGTGTAACCGAGAGTTTGTTTTAAAGCCAAGTTTCCTGTTACTCCATCATTATGACAGACTAATGAGAACATGGAGCTGACCACAGCCATCCAGTCAGAGCAACATGTGAAGAAGGAGTTGGCACGCAGGATGGGGGAACTACAGGAGGAACTGCACAACGTCAAGGAGCAGGTAACACCCCCCCCACCCCACCCCACCCCCCCCCCCCCCCCCCCCCCAACTCACATAAACACACAAAGTGGAGCATATCGGTCGGATCTTTATATTGGATTCTTTAAAAACATTTTTTCTTGTTTTCCTTTGGTCCACATTTATTTACCTTCTTGCTGAAATTTAGTTTTTGGAAACTATCCCAGGTGAGGTTTTAACAAAGCATCAATCTGTCGGTGCTAAGACCAAACGACACACACGCTGCATCATTTTGGTCAGCATGGCTGTCGACCCAGAAGGGAAGATCTTTTAAATACGACCCGTAAACCGTTTGCTGGCGACGAGACACGGATTTCTGGAACCATGTGCTGGTGTCTGATGAGACCAAGAGAAACCTCTTTGGTTCTGATGGTGTTGAGCGCAGCGGCAACCAAGTGAGGAGTGCAAAGACAAGCGTGTTGCCTACATTGGAGGTGGTGGTGGGGGTGCTGAGGGAACCACGAATGCCAACACATAGAGTGACTTACTGAAGCAGAAGAGCCCCTCCCTTTGGGAAACTGGACCGCAGGGCCATTATTCCACGATGATGACCCCAAACATACCTCCACGACAACCCCTGCCTTGCTAAAGAGACTGAGGGTAGTGGAGCTAGACTGGCCAAGCATGTCTCCGGACCTGAACCCTATTGAGCATCTGTGGAGCAGCATCCTCAACCGGAAGGCTGGGGAGCGCAACGTTTCCGACATCCAGCAGCTCCCTGATGTCGTCGTGGAGGAGCGGGAGAGGAACCCAGTCAGCTCCAAGGCTAACTGGGCAGATATCGTCACTTAGGGGTGCACTCACTCTGTCCGGCTGTTTAGACATTCGTGGTTCATGTGTTGAGTTATTTTGACGGGACAGCAAATTAATGGATCGAATTCAATTAACTTACGCTTTTTTTTTGTTTTCTTACCAGCTTAAAAAGAATCTGCTGCTTTTTGGTATTAATGTCCATTTTCCTCTCATCGCCTCCAGCTGGAGCTGAAATGTCAGGAGGCTCAGGGCGTCACAGAGCAGAGAGACCAGGTGGCGGCCCATCTGCAGCAGTACTGTGCTGCCTACCAGGCCCTGGCTGCAGAGAGGGAACAGCTCCACCAACAGTTTCTGCAGCAGACGCAGCTCATGGACCGGCTGCAGCACGACGAAAGCCACGGCCGCGCACAGCTGGACGCCAGCCAGAACCAGCTCAAGCAAGCGGAGGTGTGTACAAACTCGGGGTCCGTCGGAATCACGACCAAGGTTTTTATTGACCTCAGCTGGTTAAAGGTGTATGTGATTCCTCTTTATATGTAAATGCTGCCGTTCTGTTTTAATTCTCGTCTGTCCCCTTTTGGATCTCTGCCTGGTGGACAAACACCTAGGAGTGGTTTGGTTGTTTTAAAAGTTGCCCTCTGTGTGTTCTTGCAGGAGCATTTGGAGCACTTGGTCAGAGACAATGAGCAGCTGAAGGCTGAGATAAAGGAGCTGCTCAATAGTTCAGCACTTGTGACGACGTCCAGAGACCAGGGTAAGGGTCTTGTTTTATGTAACAGTGCTTTGTTAGCGTTTTTCTTTATTATGCTCTTTCTATGTTAGTTTGCCTCTTGAAATTGATTTCAGTGGTACTGTAATAGTGTTTAATGTTACATTCATCCATAAATTCTCTTCTCAAAAATATACCTTTTTTTTTTAAACGTTATTTTATGAAAGTTGTTGGAAGATATTTTCCATGTTTTAGTTGCACCTAAAAACAGGTAATATAAAATCCTGTGAGAAAATGTAATATCTCAGAGTCTACAGTAAATTGGTTTAGGCATTTGAAATAAAAGCACCATATCAGTTTTGACCCAAGTATTAGATTAGTTTGAGATATATTTAATGATTCTTCAGGTCAGTAAACGGCACTTGGTGCGTATGGATGCTCAGTGCAGGCTGCCCTTCTCAAAAACTATAGGCCCTGTTCCATTAGACCCCTAAAGCCCACCTAGCTGTTCCTCTTGGGAGATTTCACTATCCCCAGGCTTTACTTTCACATAAAAAGACCCTACCCATGGGATAGGACTTAAAAAAAAAAAAGCCTGGGGCTTTGCTCAAAGGACAAGGTTGTGCTGCAAGGCCAAACAGTCCATCACAAGGGGAGTAAGGAACAATATGGAGTTGGCTTGTTTACAAACCTTTGGATTTTATAATCTTAATTTTTCACAAAAAGTACTTTTAAAATGTTTTTAGGGTTGTCGGACAGATGTCTGTGATTTCCCACAGACTGGATCTGTTCGTTGTGGCTGAGAAGTCACTATGACGTGTTTACTAAGCTTGTGGGGGAATATCTGCAGATACCATATATTAAATGTGAAAATCTTTGCAGGGTGTTTTCAGCATTTTAAGTTAATAATAAACTTTTTCACCTCAGTTCTGTAATTAGAATATTTTATTACTAATGATCAAACGGAGCTCTTTCATTTTCATTGTGCACAGAAAACACACATTTCCCTAAGACCGACTTTTCTTTCAACCCTAAATTGGTGGACTGTGAACTATTTTACTATTTACAAACCACAGATGGGCGCGCTGTATTTAATGACCTAAATCATATGGGAACAAGCTGGCTCTGCTTTTCTTCCGCGGCAGCAGTAGAAAAAGCAGAATCTGCGCTGCGCGTTTATCCTATAACCTATAAAAATGATTTAGCTCCCATCAAAAGTCTGCGGTATTGTCCTGAAAAATCCCCCTGGTTATTCTTGCCAGGGATGAGGCAAAACCCTATTCGTAAAAATGTTTACTCCGTGAGGCAAAGTTTGGAGCAGACAGACTGCACCATGGTGGTCTCCACGCACAGAGAAGCTGTGCTTTATTTTCATTTATTTATACCAAAAGGAGTAGAATAGAATAAAGCCCGGCAGATCCGAGCGTGCAGAATAAGGTAGGGTCGGTGTAAAAGGGGTTAAGGACGTGTAACGCCATCTGCAAAAGTTCTCCATCCTGTTTTATCTGTAGTCCGGATGAGTGGCAGGACCACACAGACAGCTTCTCAGTCTGCCTCTGTCTGTTTGACCGATGCTGTCTTTTTTGCTGCCACTTACTGGACCGGAGTGGTACTGCAGTTTTCCTCACAACTTTGCCAGACGTCATTGCCCCGTTTAGCATAAATGGAAACACGAAAAAAACCAAAATTGCCTTTATTGGCAATTAGAGCGCTGCTTTACGGCAATCTGACCTCCCCTTAAACACGGGAGCTAACCTTGAGTCAAAGCTTGTTATGGTCGTGGTTGTTATTACAAAATACAGTACATATGGTTCACAAACCTCCATGTTGGCTCTTCTCCTCTGTTGAAGTTCCTGCAGCTTTTCAGAATCAGATTATTGAGCCTTTGGTCTTCCTCTCCGTTTCAATGGGAGCCTCTGAATATAATCTGGAGGGGTGAACGTCGCCTTGTCTTTACAAGTAACTCCACGACTTCTCAATCTGCTGTCGGATTTCAAAACACGGAGGAAGACGGTTTAACTTGGCCACTGGCAACACTGCACTGTGGCCTTCAGCGACGCTAAACCTGGACGTTAGAGTGGCTAAAAGTTACACTGTGCTTCCTTAAGTCCTCTTGAACTTCTTAAACTTGCGTTGAACAGTTCAGGCGGATAAAACTTGAAGTGTTTCTGATCTGGGGGCCTTTGGAGTCGCCATTAAAACAACAAGATGCTCTACTAAGCACTAAAAGCCTTGTCCTGAACGGGTTTAATCATTTTGAGGCAGCAGCTGTCATTAAATGTGGCATTCATGTTTAATTTAGAGAACCCACTTTTGATATAGATGTGTTGAACAATTGTTTTTTAATTGCAAACGGCTGCTAGTTAATTTGTGGTGAACTGGACGTGAAAATATGTCATAGGTTAAACTCATCAGTTATTGGGATTGTTCTGCCTTGTCGTGTCATTTAGGAGATGGTGTGGAAAGCCAGGCAGTGACGGAGAGCCCTATGAGTTCCTCGTCCATAGTTATCCCTGAAGACTTTGAGAGCCAGAAAGAGATGGTGGGTAAAAAGATACGTTACCCTGTGCCTGACCTGATTTACATAACACGAGGATGTAACGATGTCCCGTTTTCCATGTTCGGCCTTCTCTGTAACCCTTTTTCATTCTTCCAACAGGAGGATTTTGTCCGCGGGGCTTTGGCTCAGCTGGAAGCGGAGAGAGACGAAGCCAGACGGCAGCTGGAGGAGGAGCACAGGCTCCACGTGGCAGCCCGACAGCAGGCGGCTGTGGCCCTCAGACTGGAGCAGCAGCACCACAACTACAAACCTGTTCATGAAGATGATCGTGTGCATAACGAGAGTCGCAACCAGCACAGTCACGCTGAACACAGCCATGAGCATTCAGGTCAGGAAAACCCAAGCGTTTGAATGCCAGTGTCTGAACTTTGTTGGTATTAAAGGACCACGTTGCACCTTTAATGGAGAGTTTGTTCCCCCTGCTGGTTCCTCACAGTCCTCTGTTATTTTGGAAAGCTGCAAAAGTTTGATCACGGTGTAAACTTTCTGCATCCACTGTTGAACAGGAGGAGGCGTGCCAGCTGAGGTGCATCAGGCGCTGCAAGCTGCGATGGAGAAGCTTCAGCAGCGGTTCACCTCCCTCATGCAGGAGAAAGCCGACCTGAAGGAGCGGGTGGAGGAACTGGAGCACCGCTGCATCCAGCTGTCCGGAGAGACCGACACTATAGGTAAGAGCTCTTTGTCTTTTTTTTCTTCATCTTTAATAGTTTTGACTTTATGGATTTAAGTTTAGTTCTGACGCACATTTCCACTTTAAGGGGAGTACATCGCCCTGTACCAAAGTCAGCGCGCCATAATGAAGCAGAAGCACCAAGAGAAAGAGCAGTACATCAACATGCTGGCCCAGGACAAGGAAGAGATGAAGGTGCTGTATCGACATCTTCTGATTTAGAGGCACACTTAAATGTTTTCTGGAGGCGTTTCTGTTTTGTGAATGACTTTTTTTTTAGCGTTTTCTTATGTTGGAACTCTATAAAAACCCTAACTCCATCTTATAATTATGAAAAAGCCGTGCAGATAGTTTTAAAGTTCAATAGTTGCACCAACAAATTAAAATCTGCATTTTTTTTCCTCACATTGAAATGAATTTCACACCGTCAGTAGTTGTCATGGTTAACAGAGGATCCTTGAAGCAGATATCGCATTTTCTTTCTCCGTTTACATGACAAAAATGACATAATGATAAGACGTGTCTCAAAACTTGTGTTTAAGCCGAAAAAAAACCTGCTGACACGGTTTTCTGTCTTTTTGCCATCAGGTCAAACTGGCAGAGCTGCAGGATCTTGTCATGAGGCTTGTGGCCGAGAGGAACGACTGGTACAGTCGTTACGCTGGAGCCCTCGCCAGCATGGGAACAGCCAACCCTGACCTGCTTCCTGCTGGGGGGGAGCACGCCACCTTGCAGCAGCAAGCACATAATCACGAGCTTCATGCTGTCGACGGAGAAGGTAAGCACAAGATGGACCGAATCGTAAAGTAACACAAAAACAACAGATCTGGAATCTCATGTCCAGTGGGGGTCAGAGGATTAGCATCCAGGGAGTCTGAATAATTCATCTGATTCTGAAACCTTTAACTCACAGTAGCTAAACAGGGTCAGTCTTTAGCTCATATTTTATTTAAACTATTAGAGAATGTGGATCCTTTCCATATTTTCTGCCAACATTTCCGAATCTAGCTTATCTGACGAAGGTTGAAATCTTAAAAGGATCAGACAGAGCAGCGTTTCCTTCAGCTGCAACTTCCGCACAGAAGAGTGTTGATGATAATTAACCTGGTAGGTTTTTATGCGTGATGCTTTCACGAACTTGAGGAAAAAAACGCCGGATTTTAGAGTTGCTGATTGGCCGGTGGCCTCCAGCCAGTCTCTATGTGCATCTTATTGCATCTGTCGTGTTTTTTAATCCGCTCCATCGTTCTGAAACTTCGTTTGGTGTTTTCTGCAGAAGCCGCAGAGCTCGCCGAGCCCTCTCATCTACGAGGTCTGAAAGCCGCCTCAGCCCAAGCTTTGCCCTCTACTTCTGTTCAGACTGAGTCCAGACCGCTGGTGCCCAGGGAGGACGGCACAGCCCAGCAAATCATGCAGCTTCTCCATGAGATCCAGAACCCCCAGGGAGCTCCACGATCCCCACCGTTCATGGGGGAGAACCCCTGCATCCCTTTCTTTTATCGGCCCGACGAACAGGATGAAGTGAAGATCCTGGTGGTGTGAGGCCTGGGCGCGACTGAGGCGCTGGGTTTGAATGCTTTGTAGCTCCACGAACATATTTACACATCTTAAGAAGTTTTGACACTTTAAAAAAACTGGTCTTTAATAGAAGTCTGACCCATTTACACTGAAATGGCCCGTCTTGGTTCAGTTTGTCTCTTTTGTTTTGTTTTTTCATAGATAGGAGATGATTAGCATTCCCACATAAAACTTGATTAATCTCCTTATCACAATTTGTACCCCCCCCCCCCCCCTCCCCCCCATCCCCCCTTTTTTCATCTCTCATCTCAAACATGTGCAATATTGGGGGCATCCATTCTGTTCCCTCTGCTGGTGCAGCACCTAGAGAGCTGCAAACGATGAGCAGGTCTCGTGCGAGTAGCAGCACGCGTTCACTGTAAACATGCCAAAAAAAAAGAGCATCAGATTTGAATGTATTAACCCCGAGTATTTAAATGTCTGTGAAACGTGAGGAGAAGGACGGCTGGTTGGAGTAACGGAAAGGCAGAGAGCTCTAGGGGTTCGGTCAGAACGGCGCGCACTGTGCACAACCTGATGCGCCGTTTGGGTTTGAAGCGGCGAGCTCGCTCGGTTGCGCAATCAAAGCGGAGGAAGTTGGAGAGGGTGTGTTGCTCGTTGGTACTGTTTCTAAAACTACATTTGTTTCCTTCTTCAAACACTGAAAATAACCGGCGCGTTTGTACGCTGCATTATGTTAATACATGTGAAATCTGTTTTGTGTCATTGTGTTTTTATACATGCGCTTGGACTGAGAGAAGTCAACGCCGCTACAGACTGGTGGTTGGCCGGATGCGTCGCGGGCATGGATGCAATTTAAAGAGCCCCGTGAAGTTTGAGAGTTATAAAAAGAAAAAACATGTTGAAGGCACATCGGTTCGAGTCTGACACTTAGAGCCAAGGTTTCTGTGCTGCACGTTTCTTCCCAAGTAGTTTATTTAAATTAGCCTTTACTTTGATATTATTATCCATTATATTTAGCCGGTTTCCCCACAGACACAACGTCACATTCCAGCCACTTCCTTCTCTTCCTGAACAGAACGTCTCATGGAGAGGAGTAGATCATTTTTCTCGTGGGGGCATTTACATTAGGGACACTATTCTTCAGAGCTCGTTTCATTCTCTGTTACATTTCCGTCTAGCTTTTACATATCGGATGATTCAGTTTCCATCGTCAACAACTGGAATGTGCGAGGCTGGGGTTTTCGCTTGAAATCCGGATTGTTTTCTTAGCCAAAAGTGCATCTCTTCTACTTCGTTTTTGTATCGTTTTGTCAGATTATACAAATATGATTGCACTAAAACTGCACAAAGCTTCCCTCTCAGCCTTGTGCTGCTGAGCGATTTGGATTATGATGGGCTTTATGATAGGATGGGGGGATGTCCTATGAAGCTTCGTGCTGAGGATTCCCCTGAGTTCAATTGTTGGTGTGTGCTCTGTCGCACTCAGAGTACGGTCTTGGGGACTAAGTAAAACAACCTAATGGCACCTTTTAGCTTTAAAAAGTCATTTCCACAGTTGAGGGGCCAATTGGGTAGAGGAAAAAAAAAATTCATCCCTCGTGAAAGTAGGCGTCACATTTGTTTGTTCACAGTCTGCAATAGTTGTTCTCGGCTAATAACACTTGTGAGTATCTTTTTGGGGCATTAAAAACAAGGAATGAGAGAATCCCAGCATTTTAATGCAAGTCTCATTTGAATGAGACGTTTAGGACTGCTTTGTGTTTAAAAATGCAGATTGAGAACGGATTCATTTCTTCAAAGCAGATCCCCGTCCTTTGACTTAGACTAGGACCATAATAGGGCGTCAATTTGCTTGCGTTTAAATTTAAGACCCTCTTTTTTTTTTGTTATTTAATACATTTTGAAATTGCAGGCAGTGTATTTATTGCTAACAGTATCTTAAGACAACAGTAGTTATGCAGAATTTGAAAAAGAAAAAAACCCCTATAGTATAACACATCCGTCTTTACTCAGTTTTAAAGCCTCTACATTTTCTCTTTTTTTTCCCCCCTGTTTTGTTTTAAATTATACGTATTTTTGCATTTTAACTTTTTTTTTTTTTTTTTTTTGTTAAAACTGGTCGGCCCAAGAGACAAATCCACATCCTTTTCAAGCTGTGTAAAATCAACAATGTGGATAAAAGGATTTCCTAATTCACTGCTTTACGATGTCACGTGTGATTGACAGAGAGAAAACCCATTTACCGTCTTTACTGTAAAGGAGGTGTTGTAAATACTGTAACTGTGTAATATATTGTATATTCATTATGCCTGACGTGTGTTTGGGATGGGGAGGGTGGGTGGCCTGTGGGGGGGAGGCGAGCTGCTTTTTGCCACATTAACTGGCTGGATGGATCGTGTGTATGTCTGTTAGTGCAGAGTTGGGATGTTGGCCGTTACTGACTGGCTGTGGTTTATTACAAAGATCAATAAAACAAAAATCTAATATTTATTTGGAGTAAGTTAGCATCTCATCTAATCAGTTTTAACATAAACTTGAAGTGAGTTTAGGATGAAGGAACCCAGAGCAACCTGATTTTTGAGTGCTGCTTCAACATGACTTGTTTTCTTGATCTCTCTCTCTCTCTCAATGCTTTCTCTCCTGAATAAAACTGATTGAGCATCTCAGGCTGCCTGGACCTTTTTATTGGGATTCTCCAAACTTGTTCTGTCTGCCAATAAAGACATTGCAAACACTTGCTCTGGCTGTGGTGCTTGCTGGCTTGAATGCCTCCTCTAGTGCAACACGGTTTACATCATCTCGCCTGCAAGGCAACGGTTGTTGCTGTTTTGACCAATCTTATTTTAACACTGACAGTTTTTTTTTTTTTACAGAAACCAGTGGATTTAGGGGAAAAAAGGTTCACACTGACGAGCTTCTGCATATTTTTGTGAATATGTTCTGCTGGAGAAATTCTCTCAATGCTGTATAAAACATGGCAGCACGGTGCATTTATTCTGCTAATTGATAATTATGCTTTATGAAGCTAGCTAGTGACTATAAAGACATCTTTCACCAATGCACACGCAAGGATGGCAGCATAGGCATCTAGCTGTTTGAGAAAGCAGCTAAAGCTTTCAGCTATCACCATGACTTTAATGCTCTCTGCGTTGCAGACATTCATTTTTATGTTTTTATTTGTCTCTTTTTAGTCATTTCTACCAATTTTACTTAGTTATTTTATTCTTTGGTTTTACTGTAAAGAACTTTGTGGTCATTAATCATGAAGTGCCAAAAAAGTCTATTTAAATTTCATGTATTTTACTTTTTTTAGAACAAAAGTTTTCAAGAAAGAAGAAAAAAAACGAACAGACATTACAGTACATCGAGGTCTTTAATGTCTTGTGGGAGAGTACAGCAGTCCTCCGGGATGATCTTACAGTTTCTTCCACACCAGCTGAGGCAAGAAGCGGGACTTCTCCTCAGCTGGAGTTCACACACTCGCATCGTCCCTCCGTTTGACTTTTTAAACTCAAGAGGGAGAAGAAAACACAAACACACCCTCCCCGATACGAACAAAATCCATTTACAGCACAATTTCTGTATTTTTTTTTTTAAATGTTTTTTCGAGTATTTCATTTGCTCATTAAATATTCAGATGTTTCATACATTGCAGACTAAATCATCTAAACAGAAAAGTAGTATATGTCTGATAAGATGCACCACATGTACACGTAACATTAAGATCAGTCCATGATAAACTAATCACTGTTAAATAAGATATGATTTATCGTGTTTGCTCTGCAGATGTGGAGATGGAAGAGGAACAAAAACGGTCGAGTGTTGTCATGATTAAAATAATGAACAAGGGGTACAGATGAGGACGTTTCTTTGCCGTGTGTAAGGCTAGTGGGTCGTTGTGTTTGGGGTCAAAATACAATACGTAACACAGACCGCAGAGCTAGGTGGCAGAAAAAGGGGTGAAAGGGTGGCTTCTGCTCAGCAATGTGACGGCTCAACACAAGGAGTGGTACTTTAATGCATAGACTGGGACTGTTCATGTTCTCACTCACCCCCGTGACCACTGAGAGGAAGTAGAGCAGAAGAGAGGAGGAAAAGAAGAAATGGCAGATCGTCAACTTGAATAAAACTTTAATGTATTTCCCTTTTTTTTTTTTATTTAAACATTGGACACGTGCTCTGGAAAAAGTATTCAGACCTCTTGAACTTTTTCCACGCGTCGCAATGCAATCACAACTTTCAGTTTGCTGTGGTGGGATTTTTGTTTGATACACCAATAAAAAAAAAATAAAGAAAACAGCACAAAATTTTAAACGAGGAGGGAAGGGAAACAAAAATGGTTTTCCAGCTCTTTTTTTTTATGAATTAAAATCGGAGCGCGGCGTTGGCACTTAGCCTGCTTTAATCTGACACCCTTGAATGAATGAAAATCCTGTGTAACCTGACGCTGCATGAAACGTCTCCACAACTCCGTGGCTTTCTGATGAGAGCACTATTCGGGGAAATAACCAAGAAACCAAGGGGGACTTTGAGGCGAAACGCTCGCAGGGGAGAACTGGAGGTCACTTTTTGAAGGGAAACACCTGAAACATGCGCCGCAGCGGGCCCTGAGAACCAGGGTTGCTGGTTCTCATGTCGGGGACACAGCGGACGTGTGAAAGAAGGGCTTCTGCTCAGATGGGGCGTGAACTGAAACTTTTGACCTGTAATAAAAACGCTACATCAGGTGGAAAACTTACACAGCACATCACCCTGAACATGTCATCCCCCACCATGAAACATGGCGGTGGCAGCATCATGCTGTGGGGATGCTTTTTTTTTTTTTAACTACCTCTGAATAATATTGCATTGGTCCATCTCATAGAGGTCCAATAAAATACACTGACGTCGGAGACTGCATTGTGACAAAAGATGCACGTAACCCACCTCTGGAAAATTAAGCAATAGGCATAAGGTGTTGATGAGAGGAACAAAAAGGGGGAAATAAGATACTCTAGAGGCCTCTTTTGTCATAAAGAAACCACGTTTCGTTTTTTTGCATAGGTTGTCTGAAAGCGCAGCGGTCTGTGACAAAGTTTTGTTAGCGACAGTGAGCCTTTCTGAAGGCTGCCACGACTTCTGTTTTATAGCAGAGCAGGAGGGGAAAGAGGACAAGAGGGAAAGACGAAGAAGACTTTTTGTCCGTCCGGCCTTTTGGAGCCGAAGGACCGGACGGTCATCCACTTCTTCCTCACCTGAGTAAAAAGTGCTGACCGGCTGGCGCTGTCCGCTTTACAGTTTTTGTGTGGTGGAAAAAACGCGGATTAGCTTTAAGAATTAAAAAGAGAAAAGGGAAAAAAAAGGGAGACGGCAAAAAGCTTCATTTAAAGTTGTTAAAGAGTGGAACGGAGGCTGTGGGGGGGCCCTGGAAGGGATGTCCCGCCCTCGACTGACCAACTGTTCAAGGAACATAAAAAGTAAGGAGAAACCCCATCATCCATAGAGGAGATCATCACAGGAGAACTGATAACTAAAGGAGATTGGATCCTTGTTCGCCTTTTGTTGTGCAGCGTGATTACAAGTCGAAATCTGAACACAACAAACAAAGGATTTCTCGCCAGATTTCAGCTTGCACCCCCTCTCTTAAAGAAACACCTCAACCGCCGAGCCTTCATGGCGTCACAAAGGGAAGAAAAAAAAAAAACGTGTTTTTCACATTTCTTCACAAAAACACAGAGATGGTGTAAAGTTGTCGCAGTGTCAAACCACGCGTCGGGCTGCTGACACGACGTTTGTGCCAAATAGCTCGAAATCACCCGGTACCTCCGTTTCCTGCTGTCCTGTTTTTGACACGTCAAAACATTTTTTCAGGCGAAGCGTTTCTTTAAAGGACGGAGCGAGCGAATCCTACGACATGTAAAAGAAACACATGTCGAAACTGAGGAGATGGCTTCATGCTAAATCTGCAAATGCTAACCCGTCTAGATACAAGAAGAGGGGAAACATTCTGCTTCTGAACTGGCTTGGATACGCAATGCATCGACTCATTTGTCTAATAGGATGCGTCCCGTGGCTTCTACGGTTAAACTGCGGGGAGCAGAGTTGGATGCAGGTCATGCGTTCAAGTATTCCGCCTCCCTGCGTGAAAACAGGGGGGGCAGGGCGGGGCAGGGCGGGGCAGGGCGGGGCGGGGGTGGCGCAGAGGCAGGAACGGGAGGGTCAGGCGAGGCGGCCGATGACAGGAAGGTGGCGCTGCTGTCCGTAGCGCCTCGGAGGGGGAGGATACGACAAATGAAGGAGGGAGGAAGGATCTCTGAGGCCTAGTGTGTTGGAGAAGGTGGGGGTCTCCGACTGGCGAGGACAAACAGAGGGGGAAAGACATGGAGAAAAGAAGAGAGGTCAGATTATTCTTCAGGAGGCGGGCTTTTTTCTGTTGTTGCTCTCTTCGTGGACACTCCGGGTTAGGGTTTTCTCTTCTCCACGCATCACCAGTAAAGATGCATGAAAAAGAAACTATACCTTCGCTCACCCACGCGACTATTTACAGTGCTGCGCAAAAGTATTCACGCCCCTTGAAGTGGGATTCTCTGTGAACGGCTCAGGACAAACTGGAGCGTAATTGTGAAGTGACTTCCTCCATAAGTCACATAATTATAAAACAGAGTGTGGTCTGTGAAAAATACATGGACCCATGTTGACTCTGGAGGAGCTGCTAAGATCCACAGCTCACCTGGGAGAACATATTGACTATTATTTGTGCTCGCCACAAATCTTGCCTTTATGGAACAGTGGCAGAAAGTTAGCCATTGTTAAAAGCACGCCAGAAGACGTCTCCTGTGCAGTTTGCCATAAATAAGGGGAAAAAGGTTTTGGTCAGAGGAGATCAAAATGGTACCTTTTTGACCAAAAAGGTCAAAAAGGAAAACACTCTGGAAAGCTAGCACTGCACACATAACACCCAGGGTCAACATGGTGGTGGCGGCATCATGCTGTGGGGATATTTTAGCCGCGACACGAGAGCTGGTCAGACCAAATGGAGCTAAATATGGAAATAACTCAGACTGGGGAGGAGGATCACCTTTCATATCCATGAGTCAAAACGGCCCAGATAAAGCCCAGACCTGAAAACCAATGAGAATCAGCGGCATGTTGTGAAGTTTGATTTTCACAGATGCTCTCTGTCCAGCCTGAGTTTGGGCAATTTTTCAAAGAAGGATGGGCAAAATGTTTAGTCTCTAGATGAGCAACAGTGGTGATGTTGCAGCTAATGGGGATTCTCGGGGGGTCTGTTGGGACATCTATCATCTACTCAACTTTGGATCAGATTGTGCTGATCGATCACATCAAATCTCCAGAAAATGTACACGACGTCAAGTGGCTGTGAACTGCTTTGCGCAGAACTGCATGTTGTGGGATCGCGCAAGGATAGCAGCACACAGATGTACCAGCAACGTTACAAAGTCGTCGGGCTCGATGTGGAAACACATTGCACAGTATGGGCCAGAAGGTGTGAGCAAATGAAGATGCTGTAACTGCATATCCTGCCGGGGGTTACCCTACATGTAGCTCTGCTGTGCATTTCCTACAACCAACAGAGATTCGCCACAGGACAGGGTTGTGGTGTTTATAACAAAAAACACTGTTTCCTGCTGCCTAGTTCAGATCAGTAACTCCAAAAAAAAAAAAAAGACTCATGCATAGCTCTGAGAGTAAAAAGGTCGGAGAGCGGGGGAGAGAGAGAGGGAATAAAAAAAACGTCATGCAGAAAAAAGATGAAATCCAAGGAGTTTTTGTGGTTTGGGATCACAATGAGGATCATAGTGGCACACAGTATCCAACATACCGAACAAACGTTAGTCTTCATTGGTCAGTGATAGTGATTCTGCAGAAGGAACCATGGTCAAGTGTGAGACAGAAGTGTGGCGGGGTGGGGGGGGGGTACAGAGAGGGACAGGAGCAGGGAGACAGAGAAGAAGTGCAAATAGTTACAGCGAAGGGGGGAAGGCCAGTGTTACACGTGCTTAGCTCCCTTTAAGAAGACACTTGTGCTCAAGAGCCACAAAGAGATTGTTTGCTTGCAATGTTTGGGTTTGTTTTTTTCCCAAAGAGAGCTTTGCACAGAGACTACTAGCATCCAGCTTTAGAACCTACATAGATAACAAACAAAGGAACGCTCAAAGCCAGCTGGAGCAGAGGCGCGTAGAGTTCGTGATAACCAGGAGGAAACGATGGGGTGCAAAGATGGGCGCAAATAATGGGTTGTTTGGAAGCTGTAGCTGGTGAAGCATCATTGTGTGTTAAAGGATACCATCAGGAAGTCAGATGTTCACTTTATTACAAAACGAAAAATGGGGGAGGAAGTCTAGCCGACGTCACTTTGAATGTATCTATCGAAGGATTTCTAGCAATCCGCTTATCTAGTAATCTACCCTCTACCACAACCAGTACTCTCTAGTTTCCTTTACCTCCTTTATCCCCTCCTCCGGGCATCTTCACATTCCCCTGACGTAAAATATCATGAAATATGGTTTGAATTTCCAAATCCTATGTCGAACTGCTGCAAGATGTTTCCATTTCCATAGCTTTAGATGGGGGTTGTTGGGTTTAATAGGCTTCTGGTGCCGTTACTCACCTTGGCACACTTGGGGGCGCACGGTTAGGCCGGGAGGGCACAGTGGGCGGAGGCCCGCCGTGAGGATCTGGAGATGCCCCGGGACGAGACGGTAGTGGGGGTCCCCCAGCAGGTGGGGGCCCGGGTGGGGGTCCACGGGAGCCTGGACGAGTTGGTGGACCTGGTGGAGCCCTGCGATTTGGAGTTGGACTGGTTGCTGGAGATCTGATGGAGAAAAATGAAGGAATGAAGTAACGAGCTTTAAAAAAAGTGTTATTGTGATTCATCAGAGAGGCTAAAATTAAAATTCCAAGAACAACTTAGCTAGATTATTCCTTTAAACTAGCCCTATTTTTGGGGGGTTTCATATTTGTTTATGACCGCTGTGGACGAAGCAGCTGAATTCACTTAATTGCCCCCACTGGAAAATGTCTTGTGGACTCTGAGCCACAGTCTTTAAAGGGGGCATATCATGCTTTTCACATGTTCCCTTTCACATTGAAATCATTCAGTTGTGATCTATATAAAGTGGAACTGCAATGCTCTAGTCTGAATCCGCTCTTTTTCCCCCTGTTCCCCTGAGAGCAACTCTTTTCACACTGTTCTCTTTAAATCTAAAGGCCGAGACACAACCTTGGGTCCGAACCTCCACGCCCCAAACAGATTTATTTTCTCTGAGACACTGGCTGCATAGAAGCTCCCTCTACGGACCACCGTACTTACACGGTTGAGTATTCACACGAGAGTATGTACCTCACATTCCTGCTGCATAAACAAGCCGGGCAGTAAACGTAAAGCTGCAGTCTCTGCTCAAACAAGCTCAAATAAGATACTTTTTGAGGAGGTACGCTGTTTATATTACTGTTTTCTTTGATTATTTATTGAGCTGTGCGTTTAACCTAAATGGGGGACGAACTTGGCCGGAAATTGCGTACAGTTTTATCTTCACATCCCGCCCCTCTCCAGGTGGCAGAGCGCTCCACTCCGCTGCGATCGGCCATTTTTGTGGCATGCTAGGAGACGGTGTAATGAGCAACTGAACATTTTGACTCATCCACCTGTAGCCTCAGCATCCTTCAGCTTGGACTACAAAAATTGCTCTGAGAAATAACAATGGTAGATTCGCGCGACTGGTGAGCTGGAAGTCAGTGCTTAGCAGTTCCGTAGCATAAAATGTGACGTAATTATTCAAAGATGTTTTAAATAAAACAGAGAAAACCGAACAGCTTGAAAAAGTATGACCCAAAAAGATTATAATCTACGCAGCTCCTGGACAATTTTCTGCATTTCTACAGACTCAGAGTACACATCAAATTTATTTCATTTATTTGATTTTGCATGACACGACCCCTTCAATGCGTTTACATCTAGTACAACACTGAACGTTGGCAAGAACGTCGCCTTCCTTTGACTTAGGCCTGGACAATATAGAAAAAAAAGTATACCGATAAAATAGAAATCATATTGATCGATATTAATAATTACCAAAAATTCAAAGCACATATTTTAACTGCAGCCCTGGTCATTTTATGCTGTCGCTTAGCAACCTATTTTTAGATACAGACACACAAACACTGAATTCAAACTCGATTCAATCAACTTTTTACCAAAACAGCAACTTTTTATAGAAGAATAAACAAACGTGTGTTCTCTGAACTCTTTAAAGGGGGCGGAGCTTGGTTCCTAAGTCTGCGTTGTGATTGGTTGGGAGGATGTAATAAATATAAAATTAATCTACATGGTTAGAATGCATAAGGAAGGAAAATTGTTATTCTATTGAACTTTTTATTGACCCTTTTTTTCTATCGATCGATATATATCGTTAGTGAATTATCGTCCAGCCCTACTTTGACTTCCTCCAACCACGCTTCATCTATTCATGATGATGACGCACCTTCCTCCCGAGCCGCTCCGCTGGACCTGCAGCCACGAGTCATCCACGGGCGGCGGCATAGTGGTGCTCACGGTCGTCGTGCTGATGTCACCGATGATGTTCAGCGCCTCCCGCAGGGCGTGGTACATCTTAAGCATCTCGTCACGCCGCTGCGCCTGCTCCTGGGACTCCTCCATCAGAGTATTCTGGTCGCCGCATGAGTAGAGCTGAGCCAGCAGCTCTGCGTTAATGAACTCTTTTGTCTGAACAACAAAACAGCAAAAAATTTGAAACTCCTTTCTTTTTTTTTTTTTTTGCACATTTTACCTTTAATACATGTTACATTTTTTTCCTGTGTCTCGCTCACGTTGTTAATCATGAGATGCATGACTGTCTTCGGTATCAGGTCACGCACGGTCTTGTTGACAATGGCCATGTAGGAGTCGACCAGGTTGCGAATTGTCTCCACCTGCCTCTCCAGCTGAGGGTCCATGCTGTGCATGAAGTTATCCGAGCCATTTTCATCGCCGCCTTCGCTCTGTGGAGGCAAATCAGAGACGACTTACAGGAAACGTTACTGTCGACAAGCATAAGCAGGAGTCAGGGAAGGGAAGACAGGGATTTCACACCAGGAAGTATTTCCCTACTTTTCTCTGGATGTTTTATCAACTTACTGATAAAAAAAAAAATGCATCATCAATACAAACGGAATCTTGTATACTGAGTAAACAAAATATAAAAACAAAACAGCACCAACAAATCCCACTTGGTCACAAACCAAATCACATGAAGCATGTTGGAGAATTAGAACCAAAATCAAAAGAAGAAAAAACCTAAAAGGCATCTATACTGATAATAGCATAATTGTGCTTCACTGGACTGCTCTAAATATATTTACAAAGATTATCTTAGTTCTGTAAACAGATTACAGAACAAAAAAAAAAAGAATACAGTCTTTTATTTTTACTGGGTACATTTATGTCCCCTCCTCTACAATTAAGGCAAGACTGTACAAACATAATTGTGCCCTCTGAATCTAGAGTTGTTTTTGTGTGATTCACACCAAGTATCCATATCGCTTTGAAATACATAAGAGGAGCAGATAATGTGGAATACTGATTAACTGATAAACAGTCAGTTTATTGAACTGGATGAAAAACAAGTTTATCATTCACACACATGAAAATGTGTGTGAATGATAAAAAAAAAGCAACAGGTGAAGAGGAGAGCGTACCTTTCCTTCCTTCTCCTACGAGGAGCGCAACAGCAGTGCAAAGACATTGAAAAGGACAGACAACATGAGACACGACAGCAATAAAACCGACTATGCCACGGAGGTCTGAAAAACTTTGAATGTAAGAGTTTGCAGGATTGCACCTGTACAAATGCAAAAACGAGCATTTGTTTTTTTTTTAATATTCATGATTATATTCACATCATTATAGTCAATAAAAAAAATGAAAGCTTACGGTGACGCGTTCAGGATAAACTCCAGCTCTGAGGAAGGAGGCCTTCCACGCGTCGACATCTTCCTGGCTCTCACAGGCCAGCTCCAGCTGACGGTAGTCCTTATACACGTTTCTGTGGGTGTGTACATGGAGGGGTCAAAGGATGCTACCTGAGCAACGATGCAAACTCCAATCAGCTAAAAATACAAATTGTGTTTAAGAGCAACTTTCCAGGGTTGAGTTTTATCACGGAAAATTGATTTTCCAGTCGTTTTCACACCTTCTAACATCAAACATTAGACGGGCCTTGCACAGTTATCATTTTTGAATAATTATCCAGTAATATAAACATAAAGATTTTATGCATTTTTGAACACATTTGTTTTTACTACCTACTTGCAAAAGTAGTTGATAATCTCCTGTCCTTTTACCACTTCGTCCAGTCTAAAGTTTTATGGGGTTTGGTTTGGAAACCCACTTCCAATAAAACCCATAACCTTTGGCTTTTGCCCATGTTTGATCTTCTGCACACTTATTCTTACTGGCCACCAACGTTTCCTGAAATGGACCGCACCTTTTCTGTTTGTTTTTGAGTATATTTTCTATGGAAATTAAACACTTTTAAAATTTTAAGTAAAAAAACTACAACTTTGACATTTCTTTGAAGTGTTGATAACTTGAAGTGACCAATATCAAACAAAAACATCATCTGTCATATGAACATTGCACATAAAAGTGAGGAGATTTTTTTCCTCTGTTATAGCAATGCTTCTTGGAGATAAATATATAGTCGTAACAACCAGTTAATTTTCCTTTAAATCGTCCCACATTTGTAAGGAAAATGCATTCGTGGGTTACGCCCATGAAAAGCTTGCAAAATGGTCACAGCCCACTCTGCTGTCCCCCAGATTTGGGACTACACGAAGGTAAATAAACAGTTATTCCAATGGTGTTAAGACTTATAGCCTGGATTCAATGTTACAACAGAGAAATGATCAGCCAAGCACAAATTGTAATATTTTTTTTGTGCCAGGTTCAGTTAATTTAATTCAAAATTAATTCAAAATTAAATTAACACTGAAAGATGCTCTATTACACGCAAAACGTACAATAAACCAGACATGGACAATTTTCAAAGAAAAGTCAGCGGCAACTGTTGACTGCAGGCGCCCCCTGAAATGAAACACTCTTGCCTTTAGGAACATTTGTTTGCGTAAGAAATCAAGCACTTTGTAAGGGACTCCCACTGGTTTGGAGGCTCTAAGGAGCGGCTCGGTGTGTTTATGTCTTGGGTCCGCTCTGCCTTCATCCTTTTTTTTTCTGCTATACTTTTACTCTCAGTGTGTAGTCGATGTAGGCCATGTGTGGGTAACAGCACCTCTGTTCGGTGTTGAAGAGGGCAAAAATGTGCTTGCTGGACATGAAGCCCTTCTCCACATCCCGCAGCTTCAGGTTGTCCACGGGAAGCATGTACTTCTTCTCCTTCTCCTGCAGGGGGCGAGAGAGGGGCACTTTGGTGAGGAAAGAAACGCTCCAAGGACGGAGGAGTGTAACAAAAGGTGCTTAAAAGGTGCAATGTTAGAAAAGTGGAGATTGAAGTGTTAAGGCTGTTTTAGGACGATGAAATTTAAATTGCATGATTCGTTTTTGAAATATACAGAAGCAAAAGATCTAGAAATTATATTTAAAAAAAAAAAGCATTTGAAGTATCCCAGGTTGGTGACATGGAAGAGAAAACACAAAGTAGTCGCTGGTTTTGATTACAACTTTGCACAGTCACCTGACACACACACACATGCACACACACACACACACACACACACACACACATATATATATATATATATATATATATATATATATATATATACATATATATATATATATACACACACACACACACACACACACACACACACATACAGACGTGGAAATCTCTTGTACTTGTAAATCTGCACACAAACTCTGTGGCATACAAACGCCCAACTATTTACGTATCAGGGAGGGAACCTCAAAGCTGGTCCCCTCAGTCAGAGACATGCCGGCTCTCTCTCTCTCACACAAATATTGTGGTTGCACTCCTCGGGGTCTATTGTTGGAAAGTTTGAGTGTTTTACTGTACACAGTAAAGTAAGAATTATCAAAATTGCACCCTAAAAATAAGTTAGAGTGACAGAGTTTCTAAAAGAGTGCCCTCAATGCACACGCATACGTTGCTCCTCTTATAGTAGTCTCCAACTAACCTTAAAACCATCTGGAAGAGTTACCGCAGGCGTGCCCTGCCTAACCGTGAGTGTGTGTGTGAGTGTGAGTGTGTGTGTGTGTGTGTGTGTGTGTGTGTGTGTGTGTGTGTGTGTGTGTGTGTGTCAGAGGAGGAAGACACAGGGGATTTCACGTGAGACCAAACTCCTTCATCAAAGGATTTATGACCTGTGCAGCCAAATGGTCATATCCCCTCAATGCATGTAAAATCTCCACAGACACACATGAACGCATATAAACACAGAAGCATTTGGCAGCGCCAGTACTCATGGGTGTCTACCACACACACACACACACACACACACACACACACACACACACACACACACACACACACACACACACACAAATAAGAAAAACTAAACAAAACAAGCAGTCGCCCCAGACTGCTGAATGCTGACATCATCATTTATAGCACTCTCCCCCCCTCTCCCCACCCATTCTCCCTCCTCTTTTATTTCTTTTGGTTCAGCATTTCTCCATCTTGGCTTTCCTCGTTTTTTTTTTTCTTTTCTTTTTTTTCCCTTTCTTATTTTCTTTTCAGCTCCCTCGTTCCCCTCGCTCTCTGGCTTTCCCCCTCTCCTGGGGAGTGAGCAGCCTTGGACCGCTTCGTGCATTTTCCTTCCCTCTGGCCAGTAAATCCAGTCAGGAGAACTGGAAAAGCAGGAAGGAGGAGGAAGGCCGGAGGACTACCGACTGTCTAGATGATGAGGGGGAAAGTAAAGTGAACCAAAGCAGAGGCGTGAAAGAGCAACAGTCGCCCGGACGTTTTGATGCGTGGGTCGTGTCTGTATTTGCAACGCTGCGGCATCTCGACCTACTATCCTTTTCTTCCAATCAGCACAATTTCTAGAGGCTTTTGCCAGTGTGTGTTTAGGGATGCAGACTGAGTGCTTTCCCATATGCTGCTGTACAACCAGTCAGCACGAGGGGCCAAGGCTACAGGTTTCAGACATTAAACACCCTCATACGGAGCCATGGGGTACAAACCTTAACGCACCGGTAAGAAGTATGAGGTTCTGTCACACGAATGCACCTTGACTTAAACCAATCAGGCTTTATATTTAGCGCCGTCTTTAGCAGCTCCTGATAGCTTCTCCTATCAACTCTGACCAGCTTCCTTGCCTCTGCCGATCCTCACAGCATGCTGCTGCCACCGCGGTGTGTCCAAGCATGTTTTATTTTTTTCCAGCCACACGTAAAAGCTTTGCATGAAGGCTGTAAGTTTAACGATGGCTTCATCGAAAAGGAGAACCTTGTTGAATTTCGCTGGTGTCAGACTGCATTTTGGGGCCCCACTCCATGGCTTCCTTTCAACATCTCTACCATCTGTGGACAGTTACCTGAGCAGCGGATCTCTGCAGCTCCCAAAGTGTTACCTAAGGCCTCTCGGCTGCTTATTTCATTAATGCTCTACACGCCTGGCTAGATCTTGGTAGTTTTGCTGCTCCTTTTCTGTTTTGGGTTGATGTTTTCTTTTCTTTTCTTTTCTTTTCGTTTGCCCTGCACCTTGGAACGCGCCCCAGCCAAGGCGCTTTAGTTTGTGAACAAAGTACACTTTCCACGTATTTGTTGTGTCAGGGAGCCCGCTCGCTTTACAAAAGAGAAACGCCAGAGGAAGTTCCCTCCTGCATTCATACATGCCTTTCGCCCTGTTGCTGGCCATTCAAAAAAGATTTAATCTGAGAGGCTCGAGCGTTTCGAAATGTTAATCGCACATGATCACGCGCGGAAACGTAACACCGCGCGCACAACATGCACGCCTGCCCCGATGACCTTACACATCCCGCAGCAAATCGACAAAGGGCCGTTGATTGGTTGGTAAAAACCGAGAAGGCCCCAGTTTAAAGCCTCCGCGTTGTTTTAAGGGGAGGGTGCGTGTTCTGCGTGTGTCCGTGTGCATCTGGTCACGTGTGTGTCGACGGGAGTTTGATAGAAAGGTCCTGGTGACTCGGGCCGTTCATCAAAGCGATGCGGAGGAGCCGCACGGCATCTGGGAGCAATAACGCTGCCTCTAACCCTTCATTACCACAAAGACCGGGCCCTGGGTGGCAGCCAGCGGCAATTTTCACAACCCTCCTCCTCACCTCCCTCCGTTTTTCTTTCCCTCCATTCTTCTGCCAGTCCCCCCATTGAGTTCAGTCTCCCCAGAAAAGAAAAAAAATGTAACATAAAGGGGCAGTTCTG
Source organism: Fundulus diaphanus (assembly GCA_037039145.1). Taxonomy (NCBI): domain Eukaryota; kingdom Metazoa; phylum Chordata; class Actinopteri; order Cyprinodontiformes; family Fundulidae; genus Fundulus; species Fundulus diaphanus. Next base: position 20,824,754 of record CM073141.1, on the reverse strand, counting down.
TTGTTCCTCCATGGTGTGGATCCACGAGGAAAGTTGGGTTAATAAACCTGTTTTTGCTGAACTGGTGGTGGCGGGGGAAACAAAAATCACGTTTCACTAGTAGAAAACTTTACAAATATGATGAAGACTAAACACAAAAATCAAAAATCAAACAGAGCGACGGAGCTGTGAGAAAGCGCAGAGGGAACATCTGAGGAAAACCTAATTAGTCTTAATGCAGTTTGGGCTTTATTTAAAGTAAGACCACATGTTTACGGCATTTAAATCAGGAACAGAAAAGCCGAACGGAGAGACGTCCAGTGGGAAACTGTTAAAACGGAGCTATTTCAGGTCCATGTGTAAAAACTTGCAGCTGTTTATGACTCATCAGGCTTGCAAGGTTTGAGCAATAACCCTCCTAACAAATCACCTTGGGCGGCGCGCCAGTGTCCACACACTCTCTAATAGTTCATAAATTATAATAAAGTGTTACCTGATAACAGAGCAGAGTCCTCCTCACGGCTCTGCCAGCTACAGGGTCCAGAGTCCCGAGAACAACAACACTGAATTCCCAGACATGATGGACTGAGTTTTGGATGCATGCTCTCACTGCCCCGGTCTCTCCTCACTGTGTGTGTTTCTCTGCTCGTCCTGTGAGAACGAGCGCAAATAAGAGCAAACTCCTACATTAGGACAGGAAGCCCGATGTCCAGCGGCTGAACAGATCCTAGCAGGTCAGCTTGTTGCTGTTTAGCGGCTCATTGCAAAGCAGTTCATCAGAGGTTCTTCCCTTTCCTGCAGCAGGTCCGAGTAAAAAAACAAACAGATTTATTGGGAAGGATCCAAGCGAAATCTCCTGAGTTTTCCAAACTTAGTTTACCTTGATCTAGTCTTCTTAAGGCATTTTTACATCATGGGGAAACAATACCTATGCGAATTCAAAGCAGACACTGGTCGGGATTTACATATGGAGCTGTAAGGAAGGAAGGAAGGAAAGGGGACTGAAAATGAATTCTGGAAAAACTAATATTCTGCTTTCTTTTTCCACTCTCTACCAGACATGGGGAATGTTTGAACCAAATTCCAGACTTTTCCAGGCTGATCAGGACGTGCGATCACTCACATCTGACACGCCAAAGCGCAAAGAAACAGATGAAAACCTGAAACCACCGCCGTGGAAACAAATTGCGACACTCGCCACATGTGTGTTTGACGGAGACCGGGCGTTCAATCAGCGTTTTGGGGTGTTACTCATTTCACCGGTGGACAAAGCTCCCACCAAGACTTTCACTGTTCCGTGGTGGCAGGAAATCTGAGGAATACTTATAGTCCCTTTCAGAAAGTCTCGTAATCACACTGTTGGAGGTTCCTGTATTTATATTACTCTGTCAAAATGAAGAATGGCAAATGTGGAGCGTCTCCTAGTTTACACAAATGCACAAATGGGAAGTACGGTGGGTCTGCGGGGCGCGGTTTTAGAAAAAAACAATAGGGATAAAATGTAAAACTTTGCAGGAAAATGTTTTTCATTCTTTTACTCTGTTTATTGTTTTTATACCTTTTTAACCTTTTCCTTTTCAACATGTGCTTTTTATTAATGTTTTCTTTTTTGTGTGCACTGAAAAATAATTGTGCTTTTGAAGGAATCTGCTCTGCTATACGTCATCATTTTTTTGCTGTTTATTAGTTTCTTTTCACGGTAATTGGAAGGAAATCATGGTTTCAACACATTGTTTTTTTTCCACTTGCTTTTCAAAAATGGTTAAACAAATGTATGGTTTTCTTCTTGCACTTTGACATTTACCTGGTTGCTACAGCTCATCGAAAGTTAATTTCCAAAATGGAACAAAAAATGCGAAAATATGCAGACGTCTAAATGTGAAAAAGTGCAACTTTCTGATCTGAGCTAAACCTAAGGCCTGAACGTACTTAAGGAAAACATCCACATGTGTAAGCCAAACCTGAGCCTAAAATGCAAACAAGCTTTGAAGGCACACATGGTTTTCATGGTGCGGCATTTTTAGCAAAGGCTGCACTCGACTTGCTCCTTATTAGAGTCCTTGCATGCCTTTTAGATTTACTGGAATAGAGCCTGAAACAAGAAGAACAAGGAGCTAATGAAGTTTAAGAGAGAGACCTGCATGATAGTTTACCTTTAAAGTATTTTTATTATTTATTTTTTGTTAAAGAAACAATGTGAATATATATATATATATATATATATATATATATATATATATATATATATATATATATATATATATATATATATATAAATTTAGAGTTTATTCTTTACTTAGCCAATGGCTGACAGTTTTAACTGAGGATTGGGACTTTTCTTCTTCTTGACCTTATGCTTTTACAGTAAACCCAGTGTCATAAAACTGCATTTATGAGCAGAAAAATGTCTCACTTATGTCAAAGGGTTGGGATCCAAGAGCACGTCATTCTTAAAATCATGGAAAAGCCTGCAACTAAAGCAAGGTGTAAAATCCTGTGCATTATGTAAGCTAGAATAGTAATCAACTAATATCTGAGCAAAGGACTGAACGTTATATCCTGAAACGTCACAAAATACATCCCCTAACAAAAATCAGGTTTTTCGAACCTCTAACATAATAACAACTATTCAAAACATTTAAGTGACGGCTCTCTTCTTTTTTTTATCTCCAAATAGTTCAGGCAGTAGACATGTTTCCCCCGACATACTGTACAGTATTGGTAAATATGGATTTTTATTTAAAGGTCAAATGAAATCAAATTTAAAAATGTTGATATAGCAGGAATATCATTTAGAAAAAGGCTTCCTCTAAACATAATTTCTTCTTACCTAAAACGTAAACAATTATGTCTTAGCGTTTTGTGTAAGACATAATTGGGGGGGGGGGGGGGGAGGCTGAACGGCGCCAGCACCAGCTCCAGCTCCTTAAGAGCGCTCGGTTTGGCGTTCTTGCTTTTCTTTCTTCTATGAACAAATGTACTCATGAACACCCAATCGTACCCCAGGTAAAAGTGTGCAAAAAGCCTTAAAACAAGCTAATCTATTACCGCCCGAACATGACCTCACACGTAAAATTGTGGGAGAACTCAAGGTTTACTTCCAGTGAATCATGTCTCTGCTGATTTTGCCACACGTATTGCATCAATATCCTGCTGAAAGGCCATGTGATGATTTATAATTTTCAGGAAGAAATAACCAGCCTTTGATTTAAAATCTGCTGGTATTAATCCTTGGACTGGTCTTCTGGTCATGTTCTGTAACCAGGTCCATGTGCAGTTTAAAAACAATTAAACAGGCCCACAGCATCACAAGTCCTCCAGCATACTTACCAGCAGGTACGACGTGCTTTTCTCCATAGAATATTGTATTGTGTATGAGACCTGCTTTATCACACACAATAGGTAATTGTAACCTACTGGTCACATTATAGATTTGGCTTGCCAGGCGACCCCAGCATAGACAGGGACTAAAATCCTGTCCTCTGACCTAAGTGCACAGTTCCAGTGCACTTAGGTCAAAGAGGAGGAGGGGAATCCAGGTTAGGAAAGCAAAAAGCAGTCCAGCGATCAGTTCCAACCATTTGCAGCAATTAACCTTGCCTGCAAGCTGAATTATTGCAAAATCTGTGCGTTCACAAACACACAAGAATCCATCTTGTCCCGCTCCCATCTCAATCGTTCGGGCCCCAACCAAAAACGGTTCGGGACAGTCGCATTGCGGTATCATAGTTTAAGGCGGGAAATGCCAGCTGTGAGGAAAGCAAGCGCTGCTGAGCCCACAGCCGAACCAACATAAACATGGCAGAGCAGGAGGACGCACATGTAGCTGCTGCTATCACATCTGGTTTGTCAGAATCCACGATTTCATCTTCGAAAGAAGAACAGCAAGAAGTTCCTTGATCAGCGTAACTTGTTGTGGTTTCTCATGGCGTCTGCTGCTTACGTTTTCATTTGATACCGTGGTTGGCTAAAACCAACCTTTGGTAAGTAGGCTTTGTCCAATCAGATTGGTAACGTGCAGAACGTTATCAGTTCTGGCTTGCTAGGTTACCCCAGCATAGATAGGGACTAAAATCCCCTGGTTAATTGAACAGGATGAAGTAAAACCAGGCAAGTCCTTAACTTTCTGAAGCCGGATTTCTCAACCTCTGTAAAAATGATGCCTCCAAAAGTACCAGCTTGTATGTAAATAGCATGCAGTGACTATTTTGGAGAGTTTGTGAACCCAATAAGCAAATCTTTGCTGTAGTTCTCTAACGCTGCGCTATGGGTCCTCATTCAGCTTAAATAAATGCACATCTTGCCTTGTATTTAGATCCATCCATCAACTCAAACCAGCTTCCCTGTCTCCATTAAAGAGTCCCATCCCCACAGCATGATGTGGTCACGGCTATTGTCTTGGTTTCATATGAACAGTGCACTTTCCTGTGTGCCGTGCCCCACAAGGCTTGTGGAAAACTTAAACTGGGACTCAGTAAATCCACATCAATTAGGCGAGGGCAGCTGGTTGAACTGGATTTTATTTAGTGGTACCAAAGTCGAGGGGGAATAATACAAATGTTTTACAAACCTTTCAGGTTTGTAAAACATTTGAAAACCCGGAATTTCTAACTTTCCACTTCACAACTGTTGTTGGTCCGTTATATGAAACCCTGGTAAAAATGTGTTGAAGTTTGTGATTATAATGTGAAAAAGCTATGAATACTTTTGCACGTCACTGTAGGTCGGGCCACATAAACTGGTTTACTTGTCTAAACGGCTTCATGTCAGAAGCCTGAGGGGTTTTCACAGAATCCAGCGATTGCTTCTTAAACTTCTCCTGCTGATGTTGACTGAGGCTCGGTGAAGGAAGCCGCTCTGCCTGGTCATCCACACAGTGGAAACAATGTTGCTGCGACCGCAGAACTCCTCCCTTCATTCCCAATAAATTCACTCTTTCCAGTCCCCAAACCCTGAACTCGGCTGCAGCAGCGAACCGCTTTAATCTCCTTCGAAGGCCTGATTTCTATCATTCACACCCTCTCTATTGCGCTCGGTGCTCACTGGCAATCATTGCATCCCTCCTTTATTCCCTCTGCTTCTGGGGATTGCTTGGGTTTCGGGTTCAGAAACCTCAGGTAGAAGTAAGACTGAGCGACGGGTGAAACAAAGGAAGGTGAAGGAGGCAAACGTTTGGTGCCCCAACACTCCTCTCCCTCAGCATCCCTTGCTCTGGTTCTGATTTACCAGCCGTATGTCAGCCCTTGAAACCAGTACACCCCCCCCCCCCCCATTCAACCCACCAGTCCGGCTGGAGAGCCGCATAAAGGGCTCTTTATTCCAGTCGAACAGGGAGAGGAAATCAGCTTTAGAAGTAAAAACAGAGGGAGCAAGAGTGAGATGGAGACCACAGGGCTGCACATCTGGAGTTATTACAAGGCTCCCTCCCGCTTGCCAAGAAAACGCCGACATTCCTGCCCTCACTACAAAGACTGCGGAGCCTCTGCTCTCATTCAGCCCCACGACTCTACACACATCCATCAATCAAATGTCAAAAATAAAACGCAACATATATATATATATATATATGTGCTCTAATGCACAATAAGCCCTGGATTAAAAAGAAACACATATGTAGGTCTCCAAGTGCAGTCATGCTGCCCACACTATAAAGTTCCCTCCCTTCTGCCGCAAATCCTGCACTCCCTTCCCAAACTTTACAACGCACACTCCAAATGAATGCATCTCACTTCCTGTTCACCTTTGACCTGCCACTTTCTCCCCATAAACCAGCGAAGAAAGAAAAAATAAAAAAGAAAGAGAGAGAGTGAGAGAGAGAGAGAGAGAGGTGAGGGGGTTGCAGACGGAGGGAGTGGAGACAGAAGGAACAGTGGAGGAAAAGGGGAAAAATGGGGGGCCAGGGAGCTCCTCCTCTTTTCTCCTCCATATCTCCTCTCTCCCTCACTCCTTTTCTCCTTCTGCCTCTGGAAGCAGGAACTCGGCGGCCAGTCCCTCTGCCACGTCGAACCTCCAGCCGGTCCACCACCTTCCTTCGCTGCAGGAGCAACCTTCCCTTTTCCTTCCTCCCCTCTCTTCTCCTTTGGACAGTGGCGTTTTAGGCGCCGTTGTAGCGTTGAATGTGAGGACGTGGGAAGCTGAGCGACAAAGGCTGGCTCAACCGGAAGAGACGAAAAAACAATCGAGACGAAGATCCAAGGAAGAGGAAGGAGATCGAGAGGTTGCAGGTATTCCATCTTCAAGAGATTTTTTCCAGCAGTCTCGCCGCGCAAGGAGACACGAGTGTAGGTACTCCGGTGCTTCAGCGGGAGAAGCTTAGCAAGATCTCAGCCGACCACAAAAGTTCTTTACCCATGCGAGCGTAAGAGTCAGAAACGGTAACGTTAGTGTGGTTTTTTTTAGCTGTTATCATGCACCCTGTTATTTTTGTCATCTTGGCCTGGAGCTGAACGAACGAGGCTTCACAAATTTGGGCTAAACGGCCTAAAGTGAATTACTCGCCGACTAGGAATTATAAGAGATGACTCATATGTCAACATTTTAGCCAGAGAAAAATCTTTGTCTTAGTTTAAAAACTGTAATTCTGAGTGATAATACCCAAATATAATTGATATTTTTGTTCTGTGCGTACATCAGCTGTGTTCATTGTTTTGCTTTTGGATAGCTGATATGTTTGTACAGCCTTTCTGCAGCTTGTCTTTCCTCCTGAGAGACCGACGTGGTATGCTGCTTTTCACAGCGGGAAACCGGAGGGAATGTCACTAAATCTGCCAGTCAGTGGCCATCACCTCTGTCTAACCCCTTCCTCCTCCTCTTCCTCCTCCTCCTCCAACCTCCCTGTTAGACCCCCCCATTCACCCTGTTTACAGGCGGCAAAATCCGGACGAGTCTCAATTTGGCTTTGCAGTAAGTATCCGTCTGGGACGCTGAAGCTTCCTCGCAGCATGCCGAGCCGCCCAGCCCGCCTGCCCAGTGTTCAGACTACCTGTTCAGGAAGTAGTGGTTGTACAGTAGTCTGCACATTGGTTAGGCTGGCCTGGGAATCCCACTTGGACACCTGAGTTTGGAAATGAGACCGGCTGGATTCGAGGAAGACACAATTTGCGGCATTTCATCAAGTTCAATTCATCTGAACAAGCCTCGCCTCCATCAGAGAGGCCTAAAGCTCATCCAGGATGGATCAATAAGTGTAAAATAAATCCTAAAGTTCACGAGCATTGCTGTTGTGGACTGATTTTAGTTCAAATAACTGTAATAAAGACGCTTCTCAATGACATCGTCTCTGTTTTTTGTTTTTTTTTCTTCAAACATTTTCCTTAGATTTGAAAGAAATACCACACTCTCACAGATCTAAGTAAAAACTGCATGACAGTGTCACCATGTTGTTTATTTTTCTACAAATCCACCATTTGGCCCAAAAAAAAAAAAGAGCGGCAACCCGAAATGATAACTAAAGCACAGAGTAAAACCCCCAAAGTCAAGCTGCACCCACGGTGGAAATGTGCAATTATGCGTCTGTTTTCCCCTCCGTCAGTTTGAGGCTCCTTCACCTCAAATGACCACGTACAGAAGAAGCAAGACGGGAAGCCACCCTGGAGAAGCGTCGCCACAGCAGCTTCCCTCCGTTACTGTCTACTCACGGTTTTTACAAGTCTTTGTATGGCTCCGCTTCCAAAGAATAATGAAAACTACTTGTTTGCGGCTTTATTGTTCGCAGATGACAGCATAAGACGCATGAAAGGTTTAAGCCCCGCGTTTCATCCCATTGTGCTTTATTTTCCACCTTCTTTCTGCCACCCCCGGCCTCGCCTGTGCTTGATAAAGCAAACCCACGCTGTACGATCTTCAACTCTTCCGAAACCGCAAAAGAAAAAGGGGGCCGAAACGTTCACACGGTGTCTCATCACAGTGCCTCATGTGCAGGAATGCAAACCACAAACCAACCTGTTTCCATTTAGGGCCCCGCCACCATGAGTCCAACAGTATTACTTTGACAGTGTGCAGAAGTTGCAGCTCTGAAAAGGTGCACCCAAACACACATGTGAGCGCACAAACACACCTTGCAGAGCATGCATGTTGTTTGTGAGCAACCCCCTCCATCAAATTGTTTATATCTGAGATCAGAGACAGCGTTTTGGCTTTCTGGATGCTTTATGGCAGGAGAAGGGAAACCCAGGCAAGCTCAAAGATAATATACCCTCCAGCCAAAAACTGTGTGAACTATGACATAGGAAAATGCTCATATCTCCTCATTGTTTCCTCTATAGCCGGGTCTTACCGGTCTCGTTTCTGTCTGCCCTGCTCCGCTTTGGAAAACCTTTCAGCCAAAGAGATCGTCATGATCCGAGGAGCTGGCATTCGCTGCGGTAATACAGACCAGAAGGTTCTTGAAAGCACACACACACACACACACACACACACACGAGTGTACGCGCTCTAACCAAAACATCCTGGCATCAATGAGTCGGGTTCAAAGTTATTATTAGTGTCAAAGAGTGATGTGTGTGTGTGTGTGTATATGGTTTTCTCTCTCCCTTAGTGAGGGTTTTCCCCGAGACCAGAGGCAGCCAATGAAATGGTGGCGCTGGACATATGTTCCTGCTAAAAAACTGCTTTTAGCAATACATTTTCTTCTTTTTCCACAAAACATAAAAATTTCATCGGCCGTGTTTCTTTTGGCAGAATCTCCACCCAGGTTTGCAGTCTGTGCCCTTAGGACAACTCCAGCCTTTAGTGTCTGTGTGCGATCGAGAGGGCGGTATGTAAAATGTTAAGCTTGGATTGAAAACATTTGCTCTTTTTTTTTAAGGCATGCACAGTTTTGCAGTGCCCTCTAGGCTCGCCGCTCAGTTGTAACACCAGTCGCTGAGTGTTGGTCTTTAGTCTCCAAACCCCCCTTCAGAGGCCACATTTAAATAAATATACAGCAGAAAGAGGAAGGAAGATATGGAGACAGGAGGTAGGAGAAAGAAATAAAGAGGCAAATGGGAAAAGATGGAGACTTATGCTGACTTGAAAAAGCACTCTCACCCCTTTGCCGTAATGTGAGGGGTATAAGGTGACATTTTGTCACATTACATTTCATTTCCTTTTACAAATGACTATGTAAAGTGTGCCATGCATTTGTATCTAGCCACTCTGAACTTGCCTTAATGGCAGAGTGTGAGGAAGAAAGCAGTTGTTGAAATAGAGGAGGGCCATTGCCACAAACAATATTGACATGGAGAAGTTTATCTGGGCAGATGACACTAAAATCGAACTTCTGGTCTATAGGTAAAATGCCATGTGGTGAAAGAATATTGTATATCGCCCTGAACAGACCATTCCAACAGTATGCCGCAGCGTCATGATACAGGGATTTGTTCTCTGCTTTTAACCCATCACCCTTGTCACCAGAGGGGGACGTCTGCCCCCTCTGGTGACAAGGGTGATGGGTTAAAAGCAGAGAACAAATTTCGTTGTAATGTATGTTTCAATGTATGTTTCAATGACAATAAAGATGATATTACTATATTACTATTACTATTACCCTTACGCTATCCTCCTTTAAAACTGTTATTCAGAGACAATCTCGGTTCAATCTTACAGAGCTTGAGCTAAATTACAAAGATTCATGGGAAAAATATCATTCTCTGGTTGTGTTAAGCTTGTACACACATCCCTTAAAAGACTTGCAGCTTCCATTGCAATAAAGTATGATCCTGCAAAGGATGGGCTCAGGGAGACTGAACACAAATGCACGGCACATTTTTTTTTTTTTTAGATTTTTGTTTGTTGGTCATTTTCCTCTCAACTATGCCCCACTTTGTTTTTGTCTCCCCAATAAAATTGCAATCGAATACACCGAAGTTGGCGGTAAACATGACAAAATACTTTTGCAAGGCACTGAGGAAACCGGCTTTACAAAAAAGAACTGAACCATCAGCTCTTTTCCTCCACTTCAATCAGTGCCAGCTCCTTTTCTGAAACATTCCCCCTGCTTTCACATACTCCTTGTTGCCTCCTGCAGCTCATCCAGCTAACGAAAGCCACTCCTGGCTGCGGCCATCTCCTCTGCTGCAGTCCAGTGCCCCCTCTTTGAAATGTTTATTACTAGCAGTTTGGGTGTGACTGTGTGTGTGTGTGTGCGCACGCACGCGGGATTGGGAACGGTGGGTTAGGGCTCTGGTGCGCACATGTGTGTGCCCGCATTAGTGTCTGACGTGCTGGGGGGTCTGCATTCTAGAAACGGGGGCTGTCGAGCCTTCACGTCTCAAGCCTGGTATCAGTGAGCGGAGAGCCCACGGCTGAAGCCTGGAGAAGGCGAGGCTGCGGGAACCACAGCAAACGTCTGCAGTACATCACTGGACACCTCGTTGACCTGCCAATTATCTAATGATGTAGATCAAATAATTTTAAAAAATAAAATCATCTAACCTGATTAATGGTCATGCTGTATGATCCAGTGGAATGAGCTGAAATCCTTTTCTTGATTGGGAAGTAGAAAGGGAATCTGACAACCGTGTGTGACATCCTGATGATATGGTTTGGGTTTCACAATTTCAGTCTCCTGAAAACCCGAGTGCTGCAGGGAAGCTCAGAAATTTGCAAATGCTGACTTGGACGCTGAGTTTTAACGTATTTGTTTCATTATTCTTATTTCAAAATAAGTCCGCAAACGGATTGCCAAAACACAGAATCATCATATGAAACTTTATAAATCCTTATAGGGTTACCTTTTTTTGTCCAAAAGCTTCGAAGATTAAACATTTTCTACAAGTCTGTCTTGTGCTTTTGCTGATGTAACTCAGTTTGAGTTTAAAAAGTCAGAAAGAAATCTATTCAAATCCAATTTTAAAAGGCAATTTTTCAGAGCTGTTGACGCCTGAAATAGTGAACCACACGTCTAGAAACACTGACACAACGGAAAAAAAAAAACATTAAAATAAAAACCTTCAACACTGTTGAATCACATAAGTAGCACATATAGCTGCTAGGACACAAGGTACTAGCAGTTATCACTTTTTGTTGCCCCACTCCTCACTTTCTCTGCTGTGAGACTGTTGAAGGGTTTCTGGTTTTAAGTGACCCCACAGTCTCTCAAGATGTGGACTGGGCTTGCCTTTCCTCCCGTCTCAGTCAGTGGTTGGTAGATCTACTGGTAGGTTTTGGGTCATTTTGCAACGTCCAGTTCTGCCTAAGCCTATTTTTTCTTAATTCCTTAAAAAACTAAGTTGTTACACTCTTCTCTTTGAAGGCCTCAGACAGTTGTCATGACCTAGTGGTGTACAATCTCACTTTAAGAGTCAGAAACACACCAGAGTAGATGTCTGATACAACTCTGTGTAATTTTTGCCATTTTAAGAGGGATTTAACATATTTTGTGGAAATTTTAAAAATTACTTTTTCTGGGGTTTTTTCACTTTAATTGTTGGTCAAAGTTAAATATCTCTATGAACAACTACATAGGCTGTGATATGGTGTCCCACTTTCCCCATGACTGTATTAAATGGGAGTAAAAGCACATTAATTTAATTTTTGGTAAGTACGCAGTTATGGGAGATTTTCACTGTGTAATAATAACCTTGACAACCTAAAACAGAAAAGCAATAATTATTCCTGGAGCAAAAATAAATAAAATAAGTAAATACATTTATTTATGGTTATTTTAATGTTGATACAATTACTAAAGCAAAAATGTAAAGTAAATACCTGCTCCATTCGACAGTAGTAGTCAAAGAAACATGCGTATGCATTAAAACGACTTTAAACCATAGCAATATTATAAGGGAGATGTTTGGTGTTTCAAAACCGTAAAGCTTTTATGCTGTGATGTAAATCCATGAGATAAATAGCTCTATTTTTTTTCTTTAGTTTTTTAGAAGTTTGCCACTTACTATGTGGAAAACACACGGCTTTTGATTTATTTAGTGTATTTTTTTTGTTTTTGTTTTTTGCCAAATTTGAACAATGTAATAAGGAAAATGAATGTTTTAAAAATGTTCACTAAAGAGCTTTTACTAATTAAAGCAATATTCCTTTTAGCATGATGCAAAAAAATTTTTTTTTCTGTTTTATTATCTTGTCACATTGTCTCATAAGTCTCTGAATTTGCCTAGTTTTTTCCATCATCTTAGCCTAACTGACAGGCTTTTTGTCATCGTTAAGATCTGAAGCTCAGTTGCTTGAAAAAAAAAAAGTGTCTAGAAAAAGCCTGAAAGTATGCAAACACAGAGAGAGCAGCGTTTGAAATCCCCCTGGTGTGTGTCTGTTTCCACAGTGACTGCTGAAGAGAACCCACCTCGTCATCCTTGTACCAGGACAGTGACTCTGCGGTGAGGACGAACCAGTACTCTTTGGCTCCTCCCTTCATGATGCCGATGTTGTTGATGGTCAGCCAGCCCTTCCTGATCACCTGACAAACAGATCAATGCGCATGTGGACGCAAAGATTATTATGAATTCAGAACAAGACATTTCAGGTCATACACCTTTAAATTAACTAATTTCACAAAGGTAATTTGCTTGCACCACAAAAAGTGAGAACAAAAACACTGCTTCTGGGGAAGATAGAAAACATCTTTCACAAAAACGTTCACCTACGTCACTAAAGACATATTTTTTAGACACTTCTTTTTCACCTTCACCTCACTCGGTCCTCATTACAGACACCATACATGTATTACTTTTCTTTTGCTGGTACGGGTTATTTACCTTGAACCGATCGTTAACTCCTCTCTCCGGCTGAGTGAGAATGTGGAGAGAAAGTTACAAAGCTGTGCCAACAAAAGGGGGAATTTTGAAACGGCCAAATACACAGAGTGGTTGTAGCTCAAAGACCAGTTGCAGGTACTGCAGCTGGGGGACAGCAAGCAATGTGGGGAGGACGAGGAAGGAAGGATGCTAAATGGCTGGAGAATACTGTTTCGTAGCTCATGCACCAAGGTGCAAAGTCTTTATTACTTTGTAGCATACTGCATTTGCCAAACAGGTAGGTATATTTTAAAGCAAGATGGTTTCAGGCATTAAGTTACATAGAAGGTGTTGCATCTGGAAAAAAAAAACACTGTTTGAGTCATCACAAAGTTTATTTGAACAGAAAGAGAGCAGTTTAGATTTCTCTTCGTATGAATCTGATGGAAATCATTTGCAGTTCTTTGTAGTTTCTGCACTCTGATGTTTCATTGCATTCGTCGCTGTACTGTGGGGAAAATAACGCCTAACTGGAATAAAAAATACAGTTTTGGTAGTTTTTGCCAAACAAGGGAGTTTTAGAAAAATCTTTGTATAAGAAAAACACAAAATGTATTGTTTTAAGATATTCACAGCATTCCTGAGATGACGCTTCTCAAATACAATGATTTTTTTTTTTTTTTACTTTTTTTTGCTTGACTTTGATCAAATGTAGACTTTTTCTGACATAAGTAATCACGAAAAGAACAGAAAAAAACCAAAAATGAAACTGCAATAGCTTTATTATCGGCAGATTTTTCCTTTAAATGTATTGTTTCCCTAAAATTATTAGAGTGAGAAAAAAATTTGCATTATAATACTATCATTTCAGGAAATGTATTTGATGAGGAATAAAATCCCATATGAAAACAAACAACAAAAATTGATAGAAAAATGCAAATGTCTTCTATGACGACTATTGACAGCTGCAATTGAATGCATTGCGATGAGGTGGTCAAAACCTAAATCCCCCAACATACCATCAGAGGCAAGACAAAGGGTGGTGAATCTGCCTCATGGAACAAACAACATGCACTTTAAGACGTTGTTAACATATATCTTATGTTAAGGGTTGTGGCCCCTGGTTGCTGCTGAGAACGGGTACATTACTTACATTCTTTGTGCAGGATTTCTATGCATTTATATCTATTAGTTTTAATTGATCGGGGACGGCAAGAATTTCATGTGGTTCTTTCCATGCCATCCTTGCAAGAACTGCCTCTCAGTATGGGTTAGATTTACAGCTATAAAATGTGGATGGCAATTATATGGAGTTCAAGTGCTAATAAAAATTAAGTTCTTAAAGAAGTGTATTATTATATTTATTGATATCTGTAGCCTCTGCTTAAAATAAATATAACCGTGGAATGTTTTTTCAAAGTTGATCAGCGTATCAAGGAACTTTGAGTTAATCAATGACTTCCTGTTTCCCAGGAGTGCAAACATGATGCGGTGCAGAGACCCATTTCTCGTAGCCGCTTCTCAAAACAGGAATTTGAAAAGATCGTGCCATTCAGGTCAGCCTGATCAATCATGATCGGCATGATTTAGCGAATGGATACATGAACTCACCTACACGTCTACATGTATACAGTGAGAGAAATAACTTGAAAAGCTTAAGACAACTGGAAGAGTGACAAACAACAGACAAGGCCCTAAGTTTAAATTTGAACCACGCACAGGGTGCTGGTTTAATAGGAACTAAACTCATGGACAAAAATTTATAACCCATGTGCACAAAAAGCCAATACTAAATGAGATTAAATGTGACACTTTAGCATGATTTCCCTACATTTACAAACTAAGTGCCGAGTTGTGTTTTAAAGCCCTCGGTGTGAAGGTGTAAATGTAACAGAAGCTGTGGGGTCTTAAACAGCAAAGAACACCCAGTTCTAAACAGGAAGTGAAGTTCACTGCTTTGTTTACAGTGTGCCCCTGACCTTTGACCCCAATCATGGTGGGTGTTATGACAACTGAAAACAACAGGGGGCCATGTGTCTCACACTGCTGGCCTTGTAACTTGTCTGTTCTTGTGTTATTTTGAGAGAGTAAAAAAAAGGAAATGTTGAATTATTATTTATGCAGTTTAAAGATATTTAAATCTCATTTACTGCTTTGATTTTCCCTTATCATCAACCTTCTCTTTCTCTAGTTAAAGCTACAGCTGGGGGACATCTCTCACAGTGCCTACACAGACTCTCTGGACTGAATCTTTCTTTTTGACACGTAACACCACATAAATACTAAAAATAAATAAATGTATTGATTTCTTCTGTATTTTCTGCCAGCAGATCTTTGCAAACTATCATGTATAACGTATTTATGGCTTAGTGTCCTAACTACTAGCGTATGTGTTTGAGACAAAAAAAAGGGGGGGGAGGGAAAGGGAAGCAGCTAGGCCTCTGCCTTCTACAAGCATTTAGTTTACAAAGAAGCTAATTTATCCCACACAATATCAAGTATTTACTGTCAGCTATGCTTTTAAAAAAGCTAAAACGATTCAACGTATACAGAAATAATCCATCTGCATAAGCAACACAACAAGCTCATACATAAAGAAGGCTACTTGCAGACATGCGCACTGCAGAAGTGCACAACCAAAACTCACCATAATTTCATCCTGCTACAGAAAAACCCCAGCGAGGCAAAGAAAGGGAGGATAGAGAGAGAGAGAGAGAAAAAGAAAACAATTAGAAGAAGCATACGGTGCTGTGAAAAAGTTTTTACCCCCTTACATATTTCTCTGGCTTTTGCTATTCTCTTTGTCAAAGTTTCAGGTTGTCACATTATTTTTTATACCAGAGAGAGACAGCCCGATTAAATAAACATTGTTTTAAAAGGATGATGTTATTTGAAAATGGGGAAAAAAAGACAAACAAAAGAATCTGGCCTTATATCAAAAGTAATTGCCCCAAAAACCTAATGTAACCCTGTGCCAACCTTGGTGGCAACGACTGCTATCAAGCGTTTGTGATAACTGTCAACGGGTCTCTGGTCTCGTTATGGACCATCCTGGTTCACTCTTCTTCTCAGAATTGTTGTAATTAAGCAACACATAGTCTGTTTAATGCCATGTTGCTGCTTCTCAATTTAAATGAAGTTCGGATTTTGACTAGGCCACCCCAAAACCTTCGTATCATCTAGCTGTTTGGTTGTTTCTCATTAGGCTTTTATGAGCCAGCGTTGACTTGTTGGGGTTTGGATTGACGTCCTGCGACATAACACAAGACGTTTTGAGCTTAAGTTCACAAACTGATGGTCGGACATTTACTTCAGGATTTTCTGGTGGAAAGCTGAATTTATGGTTCCATCAATTACAGCAAGTCGTCCAGGTCTAGAAGAAGCATAGCAGTCCCAGACCATCACAGTACCACCACCATGTTTGACTTTTGGTTTTTTTTCCCTAGAATGCTGTGTGAGATTCACCTGTCCAGCCAGACAGACAATGTGTGGCACTCCACGTTCTGCACCTCAACAATCTGGGACTGCTCCTATCGAATCCGTTAGGGGAAAGGAGGGTCATTCAGCAGAACTGTCCAAGCTGATTGGGCGAATCGACACTTAATGCCCGCCTACCAAAGGTTAGTTTTAGTCAATCACGGTGTCAAATGAAAAAGTAAGCAGCACCGCCGTGCAAAACCACAAGAAGGTAACAAGGCTCTTCATGCTGCTCTTCTTTCAAAGATGAAATGGTGGATTCTTATAAAACAGAAGTAGAAGCAGCAGCTACGCATGCGTCCTCCTGCGCTGCCGTGTTTATGTCGGTTCGCCTGTGGGCTCAACCGCTCTTGATTTCGTTGCACCGGTATGTCCCGCCTTAAACCACAATACTGCAACGTGATTGGCCCAAACTGTTTTTGTTCCAGACACAAACGGTTGAAGCCGTTTAGCGGTGCAAGATGGATTCTCCTGGGTTTGTGAACACACAAATAGGTTAGTGTGCGATGCAAATGGGTGCACAACTTCCAAAAAGTTTTACTTTTTTCTCGTTAGTCCATAAAATATTTTCTCACAATCTCTGGGATGATCAGGATGTTTTTGGCAAATGTAAACAGGCCTTTGTGTTCATTTTGGTCAGTAGTGGTGTACGTCTCAGAACTCTTTCTTATTGTTGCATCATTTACCATAATTCGGGTAAATGATGCTTGCAGTGTTTTAGAGGTTGTTCTTGGTTCTTTTGTGTCCTTTCAGATGAGTCAGCAATGCACTCTTGAAGTAATTTTGGTAGTCCACTAATTGTGGTTAATTTGACTAAACTCAGTTTTCCTAAGAATGTCAAGGATGAATGAAGAACTATTCCCAGCTAATATATGATTTAGCAAGAGGGTTACTACTTTTTACATAGGGAACATGTTGGTTTGGAAAGGTTTTCCCTTAATAAATAAACCCATCATTGGAAAACTACTGTTTGTTTTTTCTCAGGTTATCTCTGTTAATAATGGATTATTTAAAATCTAAGTGTGACAGAAAAGTAAGCGAGGAGAAATCTGTAAGGGGCATTCACTTTTTCACAGTATTGCAAGTGAAAAGAATAACTGACATAACAAAATAGAGGTAAGAATTAGATTTTAAATGCAGGAAAATTACAAGCGGATTCTACCAAAATGTAGAGCATAAAGGAACAGCTGGTTTTAAGGTTTTATGTAAATCTGTAGTTACTGAGCTCATGTGTAACATGCTACTTCCCCTAACCCCCTACATCTTCTATCGCTTATTTATCAATAAGAAAATTGATTAATTAATTTAGTTATTGTGCCCCTGTGTTTGTATTGATGCAGTTTAAAATCCACATGGACAGCATTAAGCAACACCTAAGGGCAATTTTTTTTGGAGTGGCCAATTAAACTACCTTACAGGTTTTTGGTGAAAATTCATACCTGCACAACAAGAACATGCTAACCCCACAAAGAAAGGTCCCAGCCTGGATTTGAACCCAGAACCCTCTGACAACTGCTCCGTTGTGCAGCCCCAAACAATTATGCGTCCTCATGTTCTGGCACAGCTTTGGCTTTAACCAAAAAAAGCCAAATACGATCCAACAACTGTTGCATATTAGTGTGCAACATATACTACAGCTTTGCAGCGGAATCAGAAAGTCGCCCGGGGTAACAAAATACCGTTTAGCTCTGCAACATTTAACATGAGAAGAAACAGCGAGTTGAGTGCTGATAGAACGTAGCCTGGAGGGAAGCAGCACTTATTCCTCTGGTTGCCGTCCAACAGATCAAACACGTTTTAATGAATTCAGCCTTAGATTTTGGTTATCCCGCAGCTCTCTCTTCTACATGTTACCAAGAAACCGACATTGACAGGGGAACCTGAAAGAAGTGCAGATTTCTGATTGGAGCACCTGATTTCCAGCCATCTTCTTCTTGTTCATTTGGTTGATCCTCTGCTGAGCACTGCAAAACAAAAGCAGCAAAGATAAGCCTAGGGTAGCAATGCCGCGTTTTCAGACAAGAGACGAGTCTTAAAAAAAAAAAAAAAAAAACTCACTTTGCAAATCCAATGAAGTCCTCGTGGTTGGTGTTCATGTAGGACAATTCGATATCAATCAGCAACAGCACCTGTGCAGAGAGGTAGGTCTGTCACACCTGGATGCTTATTTTCAGAGCATTCAGCGAAGATGTTTTCCAGGTTTACCATGAGGAACTCAGAGCATTCAGGGAAATTATTTGAATCTCAGATATTTTGTCCACATCGAGCTGAGAAAAACAGGTTAAAACTTACACTCACTGCAGTATGCCAATAACAGAGAGTTTTTCATGTGATGTCATAATTATTCATACATTTCTTAATTTGTCAAGACATTTTTAAATATTATATTATTTTACTATTATATTATTATAGACAACAATGAATTAAAACTTATTCACAATACTTTGTTGCAATTGTTGCGATGATGGAAAACATTGCTATTAGTATCACTGTGTATAACCAGAGCAGAAAAATACAATTCAAATAAATTCAGTTTATTTATAGCAACAATTCAAAACATGTAATGTCGAGGCCGTTTACAAAATCAGCTCTATCAAATCATACAGATAGGTTGTTTAAAACGTTTTCTAAGAAAACCCAGTCGCTTGCATCGAGTCATTGACAAGCAGCTTTCATTCCTCCTGAAAGAGCGTAGAGACACAGTGGACAGTCGTCTGCAATGTTTTTTACTTTGCAGCAATCCCTCATACTAAGCATGCATGTAGCAACGGTGGAGAGGAAAACTCCCGTTTAACAGGAAGAAACCTCCAGTAAAACCAGGCCATCTGCCACGACCGACTGGGCGCTTGAGAAGACAGAGCATACGCACAAAAAGAACACAGAAGCAGATCCAGGAATACTTTCTATGTGAGAGAAAAGTAAAAACGTAATGGCAGCAGTAGCTCTTTTAGTCGTTTCGTCTAGGGGAGAAACAAATCTAAGAAGATGAGCTCAGCTGATTCAGGTTTTATGTCTCCAAGTCAGTTTTTTAGACAAATATTCTGTTATGTAATATCATATTATAATATATGTTTATATAAATGATAATGTAAAAAGGAAAATTATCTATTGGGAAATAGGTTACTTCATTATACCAACTGCCTTTAAGGAATTCAACTCTACTGCTAAACAGCTTTGCGTTCAGTCATGTTTAAATTGCAAAAGCCACATTTATGTAGGATATCATGGAACAAACAGAGGGAAAAACTTATTTATAATAGTAGTGGGGAAAATAAACATTCGTACTCATGATTTCAGTTTTGTGGGTGTGCAATCATATCATTATTGTATCTAATTCTTATGATGATTCAAGCTGCACTGAACAACTTCAAACCTGAGACAACTGTATTGAAAAAGTGATCCAGTTATTATACCCTCCCCACATGAACTGGCAGCCGGTCGTTGTGTTTGGTTAGTTTCGTTGGAGCCGTACCTGGTTCTTGGTACGGTTTTCTCTGTCTCTGATGTGGTGAGTGACGATTCTCTCCATCTCTTCTCTCAGCATGGGATACTGAGCCAGCTGTGAGCACACAAACCAACAGGTAGGCAGCAAATAAACACACACAGTCAGACGTCAACATACAAGCTCAGCAAACACACAGAAAGACCCATCTGACTGAGCCACAACACTTCAGCTGCACTCAAACACCTTTGAAGGTACTGTGTTCTGGGGGTTCTGGGTTCGTCACAGACTCGGCTCTAATCCCGCCACGTTCGGTGGAAAGTTTTTACAGATTGAATTTTAACTTCTGGATATCTATTTGTTGCCAATATGGTTGAAACGGATAAGAGCAGAATCTGTGATATTATTACCACACAAAAGACAGAATAAACAATGTTCCTGGCAGAAAAGCTTCCTCTTCCCAGCACACTGCGGGTCTTTTTCCATGAGCTCATTGCGAACCCACAAACACAGACGCTGGTGGGCCTCCAATGGGACATGAGCACATTTGCCGAAGTGTGAGGAAAGAAGAAAAGTCCAAACCAAAAAGACTTTATTTAAAGAAAACCATAGAGCAAAGAAAAGCAACAAGCTCAGTGTTTCTGTTTAGGCTGCAATGCATCTTTAAATGTCTGTCTGGTGGTCTGATGGACAAAGAGGTGTGTCAATGGGCCACTTCTTGATCCACGAGTTGATTTCATGCTTTCTGTGTCCAATTATAGAGCAAATGATGAGACCACAAGCTGGAAGAAAAAAAAATCTCAGAAATTTTCAGATACACGCCAGTCAAACTATGATGGCATTAAAGGTTGAACTATGACCTTCTAAGTGTTTGAAACAGAGGAACAGGGACTATTTTTTAAGGCTAGTCTGTCACGCTTTTCCTCTGTCTACATGTTGCAGCTGTGTGCAAGAAGTTGGGGTCTGGTATTAATAAATTGACTGTTCTGTGCAGCGTAGAAAGATAAATGCAACTTATATTTGCATGAACATTTGAGGTTTTCTCCAATTCCACCCGCTCAGTTTTATTCGAGGGAGATTCCCCTCGTCCAAATTCCCGGATTATATATAAAAGAAATAATTCATTCAGAGGGTAGCGGTGAGTAAAAATGTCAGTATTGTTCTACCGTGAATGGAAACGTGTCTAGTGAGGAGGATTTTATGTGGGGTTTTTTTAAGTTTCACAATCACTACAAAAGTAGAAAACCTTGAAACCTAGAAAAAAAATGTTGCTTCACTTAAATCAGAGGGAGACATGAAAGATGCATTGCAGCCTAATGTCAGATGCAGGACGTTAAAACCGAATGTGTTTACTGTCTTAAAAACTGCACCAGAAACACATCACAGGCTCACAGTGGGCCGCATTTAGCTGCTTTTTTTTTTCTTTAATGAAGACATACTGCAAGATTGACATGCAATACGAAGATTCCAGGGATGGACGGGACAAGACAAGGAGGAAGGCCTTAAACTGGCCCCTTTGTGGATTTCTCTAAACATTGTGCATTAGAATACAGTATCTTTAAAAAAAAATTGTGTGTCTCTGAAAGGGAAATCAAGATAAAAGTGTGACAGAGCAGAGAAATCCCAAAAAGGCCATGCTTATAGGAAGCAGCAGGTGTGGAGGACAAAGAGGACGAAAGAATAAAGAAAGGAAGGAATAAAGAGACGCTCTGAGCGAGTCAGTTAGTCGGTGAGTGGTACGAAACAACCGCTCAGTACGGCGTATTTAACCAAACTGACAAAGACAGAGAGACACAAACCTGTTTCCAAAAAAGTTGATACACAGAATATATTATAGGAAATTATTCCAAAAATCTCCAAACAGAATAAATGTACCCCGGAATAAAGAATAACTAGATAATCTGAAAAAAAAAAACTAACAACTAACAGACAATCTGAGAATAAAAAGAATTCTATGGGTCACATCCACTTTTACAGCTAGTATCTGTTACTCTAATGCATACCTCCCAGGTGTTTCAGTTTTGACGTAATAACACTAGAGCATCGTCTTCCTATGCATTCGATGCTGTAGTCTACACGATTTAATGTCCAACTGAACCAGACTCCCTCTAAATATTGTTGGACCTGATTAGCTAGGCTAATAATTATTTGACCACTTTGACACTGTACGTTTTACAGCCTTCATCCCATCAGCACATTACGATTAATACTTGACGTATGTGTCACAGGACTTGATGTTCCAAAAAAAAAAAAAGAAAATGGCATTTTATTTCTTCATCTTTAGGCCCATGTAAAATATATTTTCAGATTTGGCAACACACAGTTGAAACCCATTAAAAAGAGACATAATCTTGAACTATGTCCTAAATTCCAGAATAATGAGCAAAGAAATTATTTAGAGATTTTTCGGTCTCGCAGGACTGACTGGAATGCTTAACTAAATAACTTTAATAATGAAGAATGAACATTATACAGAGGCAACAAAGAGACATCAGCTGAGGAAGTTAAAGCTTTCAGTGCAAATTGGTCTTCCAAATGAAATATGAACCTTGGCATACTGCCAAATAAGTTAAAAAGACAATAAATGGCAATAAAGTCCATGTTTTGAAAGGGTCATCGCAAAGCCCTGATCTCAGTATCATAAAGAATGTGTGGCTAGAGCTGAAAAGGTGTGTTCATTCTCAGTGGTCTATAAACCTGGCTCAGTTATACCAGTTCAGTCAGGAAGAACGGGGTCACAATTTGAAAGATTTATCAAAATGACTGATCCATCTCTTGCAGTTTCTTTTAAAAAAATGGTCACGCTCATTCTTCTGGCATTTAGCAAACAGGAATAATCATGGTTTAGACTGATTTAAAGGCAGTCAGTGAGAAACACAAGCACATGTATCTTTTTATACAGTGGTTTCAGTTGTATGTGGCCAGGAAAGAAGAAAAGGTGGCAGCAGTTCTGGGATTTCATTTTTAGCTGCCTGGGCTTGTGTGACAACATCCTCTGCAAAAATAGAGCGAAAAGACAGAGGAGTTAAAGATGAAATCTGAGATCTGTCCTCCTCCCTCTCTGCTGGATTTCAGCCTTGCCTCCAAACTGCATCCTCTTTAAGGCTTCCTGTTTTAATGTTCTCGCTGGTATTTGCTTTTTTCCAAAGGTGCAAGAGACAGAATGGATTTTCTGCTGTAGATCCCCGATGATTTCGTCTATACAACAAATCAGAATCATAATGTACTAAAAAAAACAAAATGTCGAGTTGAACCTGCCTAACTTCTGAATATAATGTAGGAATGCATGCCTTTTTATTTAAAACTTTAAGGATGACTGTCTTTATTCAAATACATCCAACTAACCAGAGCTGTTACATTCATTTACATTTTGTTTAGTGTTCTAGCTTTTTTGGAAACAGGGTTAAACAATTTTAATCAAAATAAATTAAAGGGTTTCTAGACATCAAGAGATGAAATAATAAATTTAATTATCTATAACATGCATTTAATTAGCTGAAAAGATAGGCTCATTAAATTAGAGACAAATGACAACAAAGGTCTACCTGAAATCCTGGTTAAACGGAGTAAGGATAGACTGATATTTGCTGGACAAATTTCAAATCTGCTTCCCCTTTAAAACGCCAATGAAAACTTTAACTCTTCTTTTTCATTTTTTTTTCCCATCCAGACTCATGTAAATTATTTAATTTAAATGCAGAAAGCAGATACAATGTAGCCTTAAGGCTAATGCAATTTTTAATGAGCTGAATTCTTCCCATCCTAAACGTTTCACCAGTGTGTATTGATAAGCAGGTGAAAAAACTGATTGATTTTCATCACCTTATGGAGTTAAACTCAATAAAAGAGGGATCTTTATGTCTCTAAAGAACATTAAGATCTAATAACGCACGTTGATAAAACACATTAAACACATATTTATGTTCATGTTAATCTCTGGATAAAATTTTTTATCACTTTATTTATCCCAATATTAGACCCTGGCACCACCATCAAGTCATTCTTTGTTGTTATTACGTTAATAGATGAATAATATTTGAATGAAGTTAAATGCTATTTCCTTATCTGTCTGGAACACGAACATTTAAAGCAGAAATTAACTTCTGTTTAGTCAAACTCCCTAAAGTATACAAGACCCATGGATTTTTTTTTAAAGAATTAAGCATTGACACAATTAAGTGATAATTTTGTTGATAATCATTTATATTTTTAACCTTAAAATCAAATAAAGGTCCTGATGATGTAGCGTATGTATCGAAGTAACGCTGGTTAAAAACCTCTCCAGCCATCAGTCTACCCGTACCTGTTAGCTTAACAGAGATACTGAAAGGGGCTTTTTTTCGCTTTGCCTTGTTACCTTTTGACTACCCTTCTGAATGGTCGAGGTGAGTTCGCTCACCACCATATCTATACACTTCAGTGTGGGCTCCTTCAGCTTTTGGATCTGCTTTTTCACTATGGCCTCAAAGGCCAGATCAGGGGTGAATAGCCCCGTCCTGTTGGGATAAGCAGGCGGCACGAGAGAGGGAGGAGCAAAAAATAATAAAAATGGGAGGAATAGCAAGAAAGACCAAGACAAAAGAGCGAGTGAAGGCATCAAATGAAGAGTTGGGATAGAAGTTAAAAAAAAGGAGTGAGGAAATTAAAAGGGGGAGGAAAAGAAAACGAAAAATTTATCGGGTGGGGAATGTGAAGGAGAGACAAAACACTGAAGATGGAACAGGATAGATAAGAGATTCAAGATGGAAAAAAAAAGATTAGAAAGAGGGTGGTAGTGGTGGGACGGGGCTTGAAAGGACAAACAGAGCACAGAAGGAAGAAACTGCGAGTGAGACATTTGGTTTTCCCTGAAGCCATTCTAAAACAGGACAGTGCTGGAGTCTCTCTCTACGAGGAAAGAAGAAACAGAAAGAGAAGGCCGGAGAAACAGTTAGAAATAGAGAGAATCCCCAGCTTGAACAACTCCGCCAGCCAAAAACTCAAAGCAACACACTGGAAGACTGCAGACGTGCACCTGGGCAGACAAGGCACCCCCCCCCCCCCACCCCCCCACCCGAAACGCTAACCCTTAAATTTTCCCCACCTTCGTGTCCTCCAACTTTCAACTGGAGCCAAATCCTGACATTCATTCCCCAAGTTCGCCAAGTTGTTGCAGGCCAGCCGCTGTTGAAATCATTTGGTCGCGGTGGATCCATTTGGATAAGGATTTCTGCTCATTGCTTTTGGCCCGGCTCTGAAACATGCGTCCCGGAGGCCCGATGAAGAGCCGCTAGGCCCTTACTCTCATGGCTGCAGGTGCACGGCTGCAGTCCCACACATGTGGAAGTTTGGAAACTGATGTCATCCGATATGGTTGCACGACAAATTAACTCATTTGGTGTCCATTAAAATGTAAATACGGCTCAATAGTAAAGCTGGAAATGAATACGAGGAAACCTTAAAGAATTTTTGTCTTCAGTTTTGAAGGATTTGATGAGTTAAGCCTTTTCAGCAATCATATTTTCATGACTTTCATTTTCCACACTGGATTTATTTTCACAGCACAACCATCAACCATAGGCAGCCTATCCAGCCAAACCCGTCTGAAGCAGCACAACAGGCAGGCAGGTAACAGCAGCCCACCCTGCCGCTCCAGGCACCCCCCTCGCTGTCCATCAACAACAAGGGCTGGAGGGAGCTAGGTGGTCACAGCCACAGGGGAGTGAACGACTGAGGGACGAGGGTTGAAAGCAAGAATGAAACAGGTGCTAACCACTGTTTGTTTGGGATTTTTTACCTTCTTTGTACACTGCCTAACCGTATTGACTAGTTCAGAAATGACCATGTCCACACATTTGGTGCAAGGCTCTTTAATCTTCCCAATCTGCCTTTTCACAATGGTCTCAAAGGCCATGTCCGGGGTGAAGAGGCCAGTTCTGTCCAACACGGAGAGAACGAGCCAGAGGAAGGCCAAAAGACGGCAGAAAGGTGGTGGAAATAAGAGAGAGAGGATGACAGGAGGGTTGGGTAGAGAAAAGAGTGTTAATTATAAAGATTTAGCCTCCATTTTTGAGTTTTCCCCCACAAAACATGATCACACACAACTTTAGGAAAAAAAGAGAGAAATAGACTGAAAAAAAGATAATTTTACCTCCTTTACCAGTTCTAGGTTACTAATGACTGGTTAATTCAGTCTCATTCAATCCAGTGGATTTTTCTAAAGATTTAGGAACGTATTCAATTAATAGCATTGGAATAATACAATAAGGGAAAACTTTCTTTCAGCAGAATGAGAAATGTCAAACACAAATAAAGAAAGGTTAAAAAATATATATCAATTGTTTAGTTAATCTCTTGCAACAATTTTGGCAGCATGTTGATGATAGTTAATGAACCAGGTCATGACTGACATTTAAGATCCTAAGGCAAACAAATAATTCTATTTAAAATGTATAATACTTACAGATTTTAATCCTCTGGTAAATTTATATTCTGAAAAAAATGCCTTGAAAAATCTGCTTTTCACTGGAACCGGACATTTTTAAGCTTGACCTGCGCTCAACTAAAACCAGTTGGTTGGAAGCTAAAGTTGGACATTCGCCTTGGAAGGTTGCAGAATTTTTTTAAGGCCAATTGTCAGATCCAATATGGCAGCTCCTCACATCAACGACAGCAAGCTGTGATAAAACATGTTTATTTTACAAGACACAGTTGTAGGAGAATGTCTAAAATCAATGTTATATGTAGCAGCTGCAACTCTGAACCGAACAAATTAAGTGGTATTTGCATGTGGAAGGTACAGCTTTAAAGGAGCAATAAGCAAAATTTCTTTATTTTGGATATAAATAACTAAAAAATGGCTTTGTGAAGAACTAAAGGTATCTTTTTAGATGGACTATGGTATGACGTCATACACCATCTCTGTGTTGTTCTCCTGTCTCCTGTTTACATAGCCGGGCTGGCCATGCGTGCGTGTACGTGCATGCACTGCCATGAAAAGCACATTGGAATCCTAACCTTTTGTTTTTATTTTGGAATCCTGACTGTGTTTGAAACGCTGTTTACTCGGGTTTACCCAGACCCTATTTTTGATTTCCAAGGCAAATGAAACCCAACATTACGTACTATTTCCAAGGAAACTGTATTTTACATGGAGGTGTGCTGGCTGATTATTCAGGCTGCTACTTTCAAAACATAGAGTGAAACTTCAACAGATAACAAGAGGGCTAAACAGATCACAGCAAAGTTACTCCTTTTTATACGTCTCTAATCATTTCTGTTACTCTGTATAGTAAAGGTGCACTCATTAACAAACTGGGTTCCTTTAGTTTAAATTAACTAATTTATCATCCTTAGTACTATTTCAAAAATTACTACATCAAAATTTGTAACTTTTCACTTCAGATGTCTGAGTACTCAAGCCTGTAACGTCAAGGAGATGTAAAAATCTGTTTAGTTTAATTAATCTGTTTGAATAGTTTGCAATAATTTGCAACAAAGCTTGGGTCTGCCTGCAACAGGTGTTGGACTGAGCTCTGTTTTTTAGCTTAGAACTAAAGCTAGCTCAAAGCTAAAGCTAGATCAAAGCTAAAGCTAACTCAAAGCTAAAGCTAGCTCAAAGCTAAAGCTAACTCAAAGCTAAAGCTAGCTCAAAGCTAAAGCTAACTCAAAGCTAAAGCTAGCTCAAAGCTAAAAACAGCGCCTTGTGGGTTCTGTTTTTTTCAAGAACTTGGCAGCTGGTGCTCCATACTTAGCCTCATATTATGATTTATGTAACACATGAACAGAGCAGATTATGCTCATGAAACATTTATGAATCTTGCTGGATTTTACCAACCAGGCACACACCAGCATGGAAATGTGAGCACATGAAATGGCGAGAAGTTTAGGTATCTTTTAACCACTGTCGGATCCCCAAACGCCCATGTTTGAATGCATTTTGATATCAGCTTGAGGGAGAGCAATCAGTTTTAAAAGGACTTGGCTCAAACTGGAGAGGCTCCTAGAACAGGCGGTGGTAATTTAGAGAAAGAGATTGAGGGAGGTTAAGTGCGGAAGGACAAAGGAATAAGCTGAAGGGCGGACGTGCCTGATTCCATGAATGTTCTTGATTGCGTAGCTGATTTCCTTGCGGAGTTCTTTCTCATCAAACTCCATCTGAAAAACAGGCAGAGAGGAGATTAAACATGCACACACACAGAGAGACATTAGATTCTGGCAAACGCAGGGCAGACATCACTGGAGTTCATCCATTAACCTTCAGCCATCTGTTTTTAATATATCTGACCAAATATCCCCGTTTTATTTAGTGCAACGCCACATTTATTACCTGCATTCCTAAAGCTAAACGTTTTCTTCGGAAACACTCTCAATAAACACATAAAACATGATGATGAATCACACGAGGCTGCCTGGATTTTCAGTCAACCCTCCACTTAGGAAGCAACCTGCTCTGTCCTCGGTGGGAAACTCACTGGGAAGTTTTATGCAACCTTAGTCGACCACAGTGAGTTTTATATCCACACAGGGAGGTCGAGAGAGGATGCAAGAGAGAGCTGGAAAACCGGGAGGAAAGGCAAGGTGAAAATCATCTGGCTACTAGGGATGAGGGGACAGGTAGGGACAGGTAGGATATCTGAGTCAGAACTATCATTCCTCTGATGGACAAT
The DNA here is from genome assembly GCA_037039145.1 of Fundulus diaphanus. Taxonomy (NCBI): domain Eukaryota; kingdom Metazoa; phylum Chordata; class Actinopteri; order Cyprinodontiformes; family Fundulidae; genus Fundulus; species Fundulus diaphanus. The sequence goes on along the minus strand of CM073141.1, from coordinate 20,796,540 downwards.
TTAACATCAAGTAGCAGGAAATCCACAGGTTTATTTAGATTGGCGTTGCTCAAATAGGGGGGAAACCGCTGCTCTTGTCCATGCTAGACTTTCTCCATGATTTACTGGCACACTCAAAGTCAACTGAGCAATAATTTATGTTAATATTTCCACCCTCTCTTTTCCTGCTGTGAACATTCAAAATGAACTTGATGCGCCAGATGTCTGTCTTTTAGAGAGGACCATCTGAGGACCTGTTCGTAGAAAATCTAAGGGAACAGAGTCAAGAAAAGTTCTCAGGCAGGTTTTGAAAAAATTAAGAAAAATGTGGAAAGATTCAGAGCATCAAACCTCCCACACCCAAGAGGCTGGCCATCGCATCATGTAAAATAGGAAAATGACAATAAACAGACCTTTTCAGACTGCAGAAAATGATCAAATTTCTTTTGGGGTGGGGGGGGGGCGCTAAAACATAAGTTAGCACCCCATTTGTTTTGCAAGCAGGAAAAGTTTGACTTCTATTAACAAATTTATGAACAACCCTTTGAACAAAGAGCACCCACCTTGACCAGTTCAAAGGGAAAGCGTTCATGAAAGATGCGATTGATCCTTGCGCCACCTGACAGCTCGGCCGTGTCGATCTGGTCTCCCGAGCCCTCGATGCACTTCTCAAAGTCCACGGAAAACTGCTGCACCATCCTGCGCGCAGTAAGGGATGTAGGCATCGACAAACATCCGGCCGCCGCAAGTTCAACAGCAAATCTGCTCGTATACTCACTGGAGGAGAGCCTTTGTTTTGCGGGATGGATCATCAGGTCTGAAGTTCTTGTACTCGTCGACCTCCTTCTCTATGGAGAGGAGCTGACTCTGCAGCTTCGCCCGGAGGCCCGGCAGGGTATCTCGGATGTGGTTGGTCAATTGCTGTGCAAATCAAAAGTCACTGTTATTACTTTAGGGATGCTGCAGAAAAGGAAAAATGACACAGAGCAACGCGCTTTAACCCCACCTGATTGAGGACTTTCTGGAGGTAGGGCGTGCCCATGCGTTCAGCCAGGTGTCTGTAAGCAGGGTGGGTGAGGAAGAACTTCCTCTCAGCAGCAATAGCAGCATTAATGTCCTTCCTTCCATCAATGTCCTTCTGGCTTCTGTTAACCACACCAATGTAACCTGGATGCAAAAAACATCAGTCCCTCATTTAAAAGACAGTCTAAAAAAATTGAGATTTACAACAGGAACTAATCCAGGTAATTTTAGGACTTCCATAAATTCTAGACTCGACCAGCCAGCAGAACTAGACGAATCTTGGATTATTTCTTTAGCCAAAAGGCGGATCTACCTGATTCAGATTAGTTTCATGATGAGGGTCTGAGTAAGATCGCTTTTTAAGACACAAAGAGTTGACGCAAAATAAAAGATCAAGATTTTTCTTACTCCGTGTCAAACAGGAAAAGAAATGGAGGGAAAAATAGCTGGGAGTGTTCAGGGCAAAATGATCCCATTTCATCTCCAGTTAAATTTCCTAATCCCAAAAGTCGTTTCAAGCTCTATAACTAATGCAAATGTGAGCCAGCAGTCCTATAAATCTGAACATCCACAACATCAGACCGAGACAGGGCTTGAAAAAACAAAGAACATGAACATATTCAAAAACACATGCCAGGGGTCTAACCAAGAGTAAATGGAAAAGAAAAGACAGAATCAGCACATAACAATGGCAAAAACCCACAAGATAGACTCAAGAGCTTTTCCACAGGGAGCATTTTCCTCTTTTCTTCCAACTCTTTCTCTGCTCCAACTTTTTGACTTTTGATTTTTTCTTTACTCTAATCTGATTTATTTCTCTCCTTCCCCTCATTCCCTCACCCCAGCAGCCTTCAGGTTCCCCCCCCCCCCTTTACTCTTCTTGACCCGCTTTGAGTATGCTTGCCTTTCTACCACAAGAGGGAAACAATGTGTCACTGCACTGCCCTGAAGTGGAGAAACTAGGAATGTTTATGCACGGGTTCTCACCCCTCCGCAGGGGAAGCAGCTTGTTCTCCAGGATGTCTTTAGCATCTGTCCCCTCGTCCATCAGGTCAAGCTTGGTGATCACCCCTATGGTCCTCATACCTATGGGTAGTAACAGAGTCAGCACAAATACATCCAATAAATACAACATTAATGCATGATGTTCTCAACGAAGGAAGTGTAAAAGGATGTTAGAATCTAAAGTAAAACAAAATGCAGGGTTCCTGGGAAGTCTGAAAAAATGACAGCCATCCCTCCATCCATCCATCCTTTTTGTCACTATATTGCAGGTTCCATATTGAAACCCTGTCCACTGTAGAAAAACTAGACAAAAACTCAGTCTGGCGTTTACTTTGCAAATTGGCAATGATTTAAAACAGGGGTGTCCAAATTGCGGTCCGGGGACACTTTTGGTTTTGTGCAGCCCCCAACTGCAATTCAAGTATGATTTGGCCACTAGCACAGGTGGGCGATGCGCATGGGGACATTTTTATTTTTAATTGGGGCAACATTTTTTACAGACAAGTTTAAATCTTCCTGCAATTAAATATTAGCTACAAAACCAAGCCTTTGTCTTTTGATAAGCCCACTATTTCCAATCTCTTTAATTTGATAGCAAATAGGGCCACTTCTAGTGACTTTTACTCAAATGCAGACTTTGGAGCACCAACATCTGCTTTGATTTATTTATTAAAATTGGCTAAATACAGCAAGCATTTTCAAAGAAAGACTGAGCCAAATCCTGTTCTCATTGGTGGGAACAGACAAAAAAAAAACATTTCTATCGAACCCAAAGCATTTGCAAACTGGGCAATTGTCGTTTAATGAAGCAAATTGGCAAAACATCTTTCAAAGTTTTGGATGTATAATGATTTACACGTCCCCTCTCCTACAGGAAATCCCACTAAATTGTTTAATTCAAATATTGCATGCTCATGTTTTGTTGAGCAGGTAAAGGAAATATAACCTTTTGGTCTTCAAAATGAGTCTGAAAAAGTTTGAGTCCTTAAAATAACTAAACATTGCAAGAACTAATCGTAAAAAAAATCAATACTTTCTGGCAAAATAAATACATTAATAGAGTTTATATTTCCTTTTAGTAGCAGTATTTTATCTCTCAGTGTTGACCTTTTGGAGCATCACTCTGAGTGTTTGCTGGCATGCATGTCCTCACCCTGAGGGTCGACCTCTTTGGCAATCTTTAAAGCGTCAGAGTTGGCCAGATCGGAGTTGGCCGGCGATACGGCCAGCATGAGGCAGTTCTCCTTGGTGACAAACTGCATGAGCATTTCTCTGATCTGAGACTCGATGTCTGCAGGCTGGTCTCCCACCGGCACCTTGGTCATTCCCGGCAGGTCCACCAGCGTCAGGTTCAGCACTGTGAGCAGCAAAGACAACAGAGGAACTGAGATGATGTGAAACAAAATGCCACATTAAGATATTAGATCTTGATGTGGTACAATTTACAATGTAAAGCCCCAAAAGACATAAGCAAATGTATATGTATTGCAGAAGTAAAGCAGTCAAATCTATATCAGGCTTACCATTAGGCGAGTAGACGCGCAAGTTGATGGGCACAGGGGAGATGCCCTTATTGGCTCCAGTGATGCGGTCAGTCTCTGCCTCGATCTCCTGTCGCACTTCATCAAAATCTGTGAATTTCTTGCCCTTACAGTGGAGGAACTCTGCATGTTCTGTATAAGAAAGAAAAAAGGAAACATAAACATAAAAAAAGAATAGCTAAAGCCTTCACTCTGCATGAAAACAAAAAAACTCAATGTGGAAACAAAATAATTGAAGCCAGTAAAAAAAAATAATAATAATAATTTAAAGGACATTAAACCACCAGTTATATAATAAGTAAAGTACACATTTTCATAGATAGGTGTCACAAAATGCTGAAAGAGGAGGGTAAACCCAACAAAATACACAGCATTGTACAACAGAAAAATTAAAACACATTAAATGCATATCATGAAAAGCTTGGAATAAAAATGTTTTTAGCTGCTTTTTAAAAGCATCCACAGAGCCCGACCTCCGTAGGAAGATAAGTAATGCATTTTACTATCTGGGTTTTGAATTGATGATATCAGCAATAGGAGGAGGTATGTGTTTAAATCATATCAGAAATAGAGGGCGGAGCCCGTTAATATGAAGCTCTGAAGGTTAATGTAGTCTTAACAGTGGTCTGACAGCAAAATTTTGGACAACCTGGACTGAAATTCAAAGGAAAATGTAATTCAGTTTCATGTTTATAAATTGTCTTTTGAACTTTCACTCCATGTAGAGTGTATCGTTGCAAAGCAGTGTCGATGCATCGTTCGGGTAATCCAGCTCATCTTCCTGATTTCTGTCATCTTTTATCCTTTTTACGCTGAGTGAGTAAAGATTTTTCAGGTTACCTACATATTTAAGTTAACATCACTAAAAGATTTTTACCTGTAGGGCTGTTCACCAGCTGCAGAACCAAAGGACGACGGGTCACGATGCCAGAACCACGAGGAAGAAAATCCCTGTAACACAATCAGAGACTCAAGTTTAATGGTCAATGTAACCTAAAAGGCAGAGGGACTAGAATTAAACATATAAAAAGCTTTAATTTTTAAATAATAACCATCAATGTTAGCATTGCTGGATTCGGAAAGTGACTAGACCTGGCCTGGAAGGAGCCAACAGTGAAAGCATCAAACCCGTGTATCTAAGGGAGTGACTTGACGCATGCTTTGAGGTTCGTTGTATGTGCGATTGCACAGATGCTGCTCCGTTTTTTATGCTGGTGTTGCTTGCAATCGTATAAAGCTCTTCAAAGAGTGAACTTAAAGTGTTGTGTGTTACAAGTAAAATGAAATGTCTGTTATTAAAGAAACATCCAGTATCTTTAGTGTGTACATCACTTGTTTGTGACTTCTTGAATTAGTTCATGATGTGTCTTAACATTTTAAAAATTGTACATCACTGTGAACCAAATTAATACATGAATCACAGCGGCTTGACATTGAAATTTGAAAAAGGAACATGCAAAATATATACATAAAAGGAAAATTTAAAAGGTTTTGGCTTTATATTCTATCTAATGAAATACTGTGTGGCTATTATCTGATAGAAAACTTGTAATCACAACTACTAAAGAAACAGTTATTCTTCTATATCCAGTAATTCATATTTATTTGAGATGACTAAAGAAACATTCTGACAGGAAAGCACCATGAGCCAAATTTGGACCTTCATTTGTTTTGTTTTTTTTGTCCTTCACCGCTTAAACCAATAATCTTGTTTAGAGAAAAACTGTCCATATATTTTTAAGCATTCCTGCTTTCAAACCAGACTGAGGCTGTAGCACAGCTGGTGTCAGAGAAAACTTTCTTCATGTAACTTTAGAAAGCCTTCTGAATACCATAAAATAAAAATCTATTGCTTTTTCTAAAGTCTTATTGTATTGTACTGTTTCCCACTGAACAACAATTGCTGTTGAAGCAGTGAGAAGAAGAGAAAAAAATCACCAAACGTAGCTAAAGCTAAAACATGATAGTTCAAAAAACAAAAAATTAAATAGCGTGTGTCCAATCAAGAGTGAAAGTTTCTGACGGACTCCAAGCCTGGATAGTCATACATGTGTGCTTATGACAGTCTGAGAGTCTGTTTCACCATCAGGATATTGAGACGCTTTCTTACGTGAAGTGTGCTGTTTTGTTTTGCTGCTGATGCAACCTTGGTGCCAGCGGGCCCCTGGCACGGCACGCTCTTCAGCCAGCCATCAAGACTGTTGTCATTCACTGACGCGTGAATACGCCGTTGCTGGAGACACGTTTACTTTGGTTTTCTGAGAGTTGTCTGTGTGCACATTGACTATGTACATGCAGAATTAAATCAAAGTGTTTTTGGAAATGATTGATCAAATAACGTAAAGCCTAATCTGCACCAAAAATATGAGCAAATAACAACAAAACGTAATCCACAAAAAAAAAAAAAATTGTCTAATGCATTAAAATTGCACTTTATATCTCATATTATAGTTGATAAACGTAAGATTCTTGTTGCAGAATCTTCTGAATGTGAGTGCACAGAATAAAATTGTGTAGTAGAAACCAGCATCATGGGTAAAAATCGTCCTATTTCTACTAATTCTATCAGACCCTGTCCCATCGCCTGATTTTAGGGGAGATGATGCCCATCAGAGATGAAGCCTTAGCTCATTCTGCACTCATTTACCACCTCCAGGAGAAGACGGCACCAAAGAACAGCGGTGACAACCTTTGACAACCTTCATGTCTGCTGATAAGATGATAAAACGACCACTGATAATGGCTGTGGCAATTAGAAAACCCGTAAAAGTTCTCAGGAGTCCAACCCTCAACTCTTAATATGTGGTGGATCCCATACTTTCCAGACTTAAATATAGAGAACACGCTCACTTAATTTTAACACATAAACACCAAAGTTAACTTTGAATATAGAGGAGATAAGTCAAAGGTAAACTTTACTATCCTCGAGAGACAATTTGTTGTGCAGAGAGCAGTCATAATAAAAAACACCTGAGTTTCCAGTGGAAACTCGGATGTTTTCTGGATGAAGAAATATTTCTTCCTACTCTATTTACTATTTTCCACACATATCTGGACCAAGTATATAAAAGGAAGAAAATCTATAGCTTTCTGGACTTTTCCATCACTGTGTAGGAATCCTTTAGACGTGTTCCCTAACTCTATCAAACCTTTTTTCTTTTTGTCAAATCATTGTTTAGGCTCTGCTCAAGGTTTCGTGAAAGTGTTTCTCATGAGAAATATGCACATTTTATGCATCAGTTGAAGCAGCTGAAATACATAAACTCCTTTACCTTTAAGTCACATTAGTTTATTATTTTGTTTTCAGTGCATTCAAATTTATTTTTACATGGGTGCAAGAAACCTTTGCAGACCAGAACAGGGGCCTTTACAGCAACATTAGGCTCAATGTGTGTTTTCTAAAAAAAAAAAAAAAAAAAAATCCAACATTTGTATTTTCTAAAGCAAACAACTCATAAAGTTGTAATACAATTATTTCACTTTAATTTGAGGAAGAGGTCTAACTCGTCAGCTTCTTTTGGCAGCTTTCATGTTCAAGGTCTGGCTTGTTATTTATTTACTTATTTTTTGTGAAATCTGCTTTGCAAGACTGAGAAATTAATCAGGTTACTTGTTGTCCTACATATAATGTGGTCAGAAATGTTAAAATGAATGACTCTTCACACTGAAACTACATTAAGGTTGAACCTAAATTAAAAAAAAATAAAAACATCTGCATCATTTTATCAAATTTTGTGTTTTCTGCATCAAAATTTATAAAGCTACATAGATTTTAAGATAACATGTTGTTAACCTCCATTACAGTTAAACATCTATTGATTATTATTTATATATATATATATTGTTAAAGACACAATGTAATAAAGGCAAGAAAGAGAGAAAAACTAGGGTAAAACAAGGTAAAAGAGCTGATTTATCATTTGTTATTCTGCTTCATCACAGTTAAAGGAAATCCCTTTGGTAGACCATCTCCATCTCGTCTACCTGTCTGTAAATCTTCATTTTCCATTTGGTGCTCACCCCCTTTTCTCCTAGTTGGACACTTTTCACAGAGGACAGATGGTCCTAACTGCAGGTCTTCCTCTCACTCGTTTCCTCCTCACCAGAGAGAGATCTTCCACATGACCACAGTCAGCCACAGACATAGTTTGTGCACTTATAATTGTCAGAAAATAATTCCTTTATTTATCGCTCTCCCTAGCATTAAATAAATTGCCAATGCTTTCACTAATTCTTTTAGAAGAGCTGCTGCTCCAGCCAATGCCCTGCGTTGTTAAGTCTCCCACAGCAAGGCGGGGGGTGAAAAACACCTACACGCTGGCACAATCCCTTCATCATGGAGATGAGAGGACTAAAACTGATTAAACAAAACAGCCAAATGATATTGAGACACAGAAATTATGATTTTATATCATTGCATCATTTTACCTTTGGAAAGCACTTAGCAGTAGTACAGTTATTAATAAATGCCAGCCTCAAATCTCTTTCATTCAGCCTCAAAACTCCTTCAATTCTGCCAATTTGGGATTTTTTTTGTCTATTTGGTGGACAAGAACAGGCAGATGATGTAAAATAATCAATGACTGTAGGTTATTGTTCATTATTTTGCCAGTTTTTATTTAATACTAATGAATTTGCTGTAAACTTTCTAAGTTATGGTAAAATACTGATTGTTTATATTCATCATACTTATTTATTACATTTACACTACAGTGCAGCAATCAAATAACACTAAGAATGAATGACTGGTGAGATGAACTAGGTAACCGCTGCCCTGTTGTGTCATTTTGAGTTGTGCAGCTCATTTGAACAGAATTAGACAGCCCACTTAAGAAACAACCCAACAATTTGAGACGCAACAAGACTTTTCCGGATGAACCCAGACAAACCTGGTCCAGTGAGACCCGAGCCTCTAAATCCCCAAAGATCTAAATGATCCAACTGCCAACGTCATTGTATCAGAAATACCATCAGAATGAAATCCTCTGTTGTCTTTGAGACCACATCAGAGAAGATTCGTCTCACCATGTGCAATGCTGGCCACATTACACTGCACAAAGGGAACTAAGAGTAAATAAAATCTTCTTGAAATTAGTGCATTTGTCCTTGATTTGAGCAGCAAGTTTAAATTGTCTGCCAATTTATGCACTAAAAATAGGAACAAGTCATCTCCATCATCTTACTTCAGGTGCAGTATATCTAATTATCTTATTTTAGGGGTAAAAATGCTCATTCCATTGGCAGTTAAACTTATTTACTTGCTTACATCAAGGATAAATACACGAATTTCAAGGGAATTTTACTCACTTATAGTTCCCTTTTTGCAGACAACCATGTTGAATCTGTTAAAAAAGCTTTCAAAAACATTTCTCACACTGATCTCATGCTGAAGATTTAAATCATCTTGAGTCTCGAGTCCTTTATAGTGCTCTCATCTGTTTAGTTCACCCTACATGTTTTCTATTTGATTTAGATCTGGGGGAAGACATGATCATGGAAGAAGGTGGAATTTGTGTCTGGTGAACCATATCTGTTTTGACCTAAACATACATTTTTGGATTATAATCCTGAGGAAAGACTATTTCTAATGATGATCCATTTTGAGTTGTCTGGTGGAGGCCCCCAGATTTGAAATCCTCCTATATTTCACACCAGGCCCACAACCCCACAGATCATACTTTTACTAACCCCAAACAACTACATGAATCCATTGAAAGCACCAACCAGTATTAAATATAATGTGGTTCTGTAGATTTGGGCTCTGGACATTTTTTGACTCCCTTCGTACTGTGCATTTCGGTTCTGGCCCGCCTTTAGGGGCCAGTGGGTGAAATAAACGACTGGCTGAAAGAAACAGGAAGTCTTTGACAGCTAATTTGAAATTCTTTTCAGGTCTCATAAACTTCAATAAGTACATAGAAATATACGATATATGGGTAAATAATATACACGTCTTTAAGTCCTCTCCTTATTGTTTCATGTATGACACATCTCACAGCTTAAACCCAACACTCCTTCGCTGCTTATGCACATCACCTCACTTCCGATTCCAGAAGCTGTCAGACACTGAGCCTCATCTAATCCTCCTCTAATGCGTCCAGTATTACAAGCCCTGACAGTAATGTAGCAGCGCAACGGTGCTTGTGTTTTCCCCCCACAGGCTCTACAAAGATGGGATGGTTCTAGCTGATGAATAAATAACACACATTCAGACAAGACAGAGGTTGATGGTGGAGCCAACGGCACTTCTGGTTGCTGGATGGTTGGAATCGTGGGTTAGGCCACATCCAATAGGAGAATGTTTTGAAGCCAAGCAGAGATTAGTGCTAATCCCCTGTAGCGGTGCCTCGATAAATTATGTCATCTCCCCCTCTGTTTCCCACTGACTGCCGTCTCACCCTTTACAGACTCAATCCTGTTTTAATAGTTTACCACATAGCATAAAACTACCTTTAAGATTGCAACAAGGCCCCTTATACCACAATCTGTGGCATCCATAAAATCTCAAACATTTTCTCAAAAGCGTATATGAAAAAACATGTAAATGTTAAAGCAATTACTTTTTTTTGTTCAGCAAACCTAACTATATAAACGCACTTGTTTAACTCCTAACCTTTACCATTTACTGTTAAATTAAAAGGAGGAAAAAAAGAAATTGCAAGTGAAGCATGTTGTAGAAAACTGAAAGGACGGTTTGTAAGAAAACAAGTATGAAGAGCTTTTTCTGTGGTTGTGGTTTTGTTGAAACTCCCTTAAGAATCGCACCCTGAGGTTGTATGTTCATTTTTCATTTTTGCTCCTCAGAATATATGTTTTAAAACCCTGAAATATGTTAGAGCAAGAATTTACTCCTATCCTCACGTACAGCTGTAAAATAACATTATTTAAAATCTATCACCATTAACTACAACAGGAAATGTAAACTACAGACTATTCTAACCTGAAACTGAACTGAATGGATTGTAGTCACGTTTATATGATCTTTGGAAAAATAGTATTGCAGTGCAGAGTTTGTTTATCCCATTGGACAATTACTGCATGGGCGATTATGTTTCAGCTGGGAACAAGTTATTTAACCCGAACTAGTGCAATGAGTAGCTTGTCATTTCTTAAACAACCATGTTGAACAACACACCCCGTGGTCGTGGAAAAGATGCCAGTCTGTTTCAGAAAGGTCAAATCATTGCCATGCATCAAGCAGAGAAAACATCTAAGGAGATTGCAGAAACTACCAAAATTGGGTTAAGAACAGTCAAACGCATTATTACAAACTGGATGCATAGTGGAAAAACTTTGTCTGGAAAGAAAATCCTGAATGATCGTGATCGCCGATCACTTAGACGTTTGGTGAAATCAAATTAAAGAAAAGCAACAGTGGAACTCCAGGCTATGTTTAATGGTGAAAGTAAGAGCATTTCCTCACGCACAATGCGAAGGGAACTCAAGGGATTGGGACTGAACAGCTGTGTAGCCTTAAGAAAACCACTAATCAGTGAAACTGACCGGAAAAATGGCTTCAATTTGCTAAGGTACATAAAGATTGGACTCTGGAGCAATGGAAGAGGGTCATATGGTCTGATGAGTCCAGATTTATCCTGTTCCAGAGTCTCAGGGTAAGAAGAGAGGCAGGTGAAGTGATGCATCCATCATGCCTAGTGCCTACTGTACAATCCTGTGGGGGCAGTGCTGTGATCTGGGGTTGCTGCAGCTGCTCAGGTCCAGGTTCAGCAACAGTATGAGCTCAAAGAAGCAGGTCAGCTGACTGTCTGAATTTACTGAATGACCAGGTTATTGGATTAATGGATTTTTTTCTTCTCTGGTGGCACGGACATACTCCAAGAAGACAATTCCAGAATTCACCGGGCCTGAATATGTGAAAGAGTGGTTCAGGGAGCATGAGACGTCATTTTCACACATGGATCGGCCACCACAGAGTCCAGACCTTAAACCCCATTGAGAATCTTTGGGATGTGCTGCAGAAGGCTTTGCACAGCGGGCGGACTCTCCCATCATCAATGCAATCTTGGTGAAAAATGTATGCAACACTGGGTGGAAATAAATCTTGTGACATTGCAGAAGCTTATCGAAATAATGCCACACCAAATGTGTGCTCTATTCAAAGCTAAAGGCGGTCCAATGAAAGATTAGAGTGTGTGACCTATTTTTTGGTGGTAACTTTTTTTTTGGCCATGCAGTGTATAATGTGAAATAAAGTGAAATGCTTAGCGCACCTTAGGACACCCGACACAAAACTCCGTCCGAAATGTTCGGACAAAAACTTACTGCCTTCCTATCGGGACTGTCAGGGGCAAAAATGTCTACACTGGTCGTTGTCTCTTTGGTAAATGCAGTGGTTTGCAGGGGTGGTAATGGCCCCAGAAAGCCCTGGTTCCTGGAAAGTGGAAACACATCTCCAGTATTTAATACATGCTTGCTATGCATTTAAACCTTTTAGTGTAGCCCAGGTGATTACCTCGTGGCATTATACACATTTGATAGGTCACGACATTCGAGTTAAAGAGAGGAACAGAGGAGGATGTATATTATGGCAATGCCTCAAACACGCTGGTTCCTTGTGGGACCATGGAAAAGTCCAAATAAACCATCCCAGATATCAGGGAGACAATTGCAAACATCAACAATATAGCATGAACATGCTGGAAATGTTAAGTCATCCTGTCGTTCAGGAAGGAGTTAGGTCATGTGTCTCAGAAACTAACAGGTTTTGATCTGAAATGTGGATATCAGCCCCCAGAACAAAGCCAAAAGACCTTGTGAGGACGTTGGCTGAAGCAGATAAAATAAGTGCCATTATGCACGGTGAAACAGGTCCTGTTCGGACATGACCTGAAAGACCACTCTGAGAAGAACAAAGCCCTACCCTAAAAGCAACATAAAACAGATTAAAGCTCGCAAATCCCCTCTGGGACAATTATCTAAATGTTTTGGCATATGTCCTCTGGTCTAATGAAGGTAAAATTGAAGTGTTAGAGAGATGAAAGTTTGCAAGAACAGAGGGCAGCATCATGTTGCGGGGGTGTTTGCTGGACTGGTGCACTTGTCAAAATAGATGCCATCAAAAGGAAAAGAAGATATTACAGAAATCTTGTAATAATATTGCAAGACAACAGCTAGGAAATTGTAGTTCTGGCAGATACATCTATTACAAATGGACAGTGACCCAAGGCATACAGTTACAAAGTGACTTAACCACAGAAAAGTCACAAGGCCAGGACCTCACTTCTACACGATTTGCGGTTGGAGCTGAAAGGATGTGAGAGGGCAAAACAGACTATACACCTGACCCAAGTTACACCAGGTCTGTCAGGAGGAATGAGACAAAATGCCAGCAAACTATTAAGAGAAACGTTTGGAAGGACACACAAATTGTTTGACCCAGTGCGTGGAGTTAAAAGACTATTCTAACAAGTTCTAAGGAAGTGCATGAAAACAGCTACTGTACATTTGCAGAAAGATAAAAGAAAATTTCTAAAAACAATTATCTCTCACATCTTTCTAGCATTCTGCAAATAGAAATAAATTTGATAACACTAAGTTACACGAGGCCAGAAATGTTTAGTCTGAATTGTCTGTTAGGCAATGAGAAAATAACTTAAATTGTTTGTTTTTTTACAGTGCACGTAAATATCTGTTTTAAATATCTGTAAATATTGCTTGGTTACATTGCAACAGTCTTCAACTCATGGAAAACGTATTAGGTAAAATACCTAAAAAAATACTTTGTAAACAAGAGTTTCACACAGTTTCCTTCATCCTGTATTCATAGGGACATTATCCCTTCTCCTAATATTAGACACGATAAAGTATTTCATACAGCTGCAGTTTATTGTCCTGCTCCTCTCTTCCAGCCCTCTGCCTCAGTGTTATGTAACACATGACGCCATCTTTATATCATCAGCTTAATTTGAGGGTGGCAAGGTTATGGCAGCTGGGAGCGAGGAATCACTCAGCCTGTAGTTTTACCGTACAGCATTAGGTTGTGCAAGTCAGCAGGTAGGATAAGCAAAACGTAATATCATCCTACGGTGTTCGACTGCATCACAGGAAAACTATTCTGCAATGTAGAACTTTTTTTAACCTTATTTTACTCAACACTATCATGTATGGAGGTGTGAATTGGGGTGAGACTTGGCAGGAATCAAACCTATTGCTGTGTTGTAAGTGAGGCCTCGTCAGCAGGTCTATAAAGCTTGAAACTCCACACTACTCCAGACATTTTGATGGGAATGGATGGAATGGGAAGCAAAACGTCTTCAGCCTCAAAATAGCAGTCCAGTTTTTTTCTTTTTTGGATGGATTATGACCTGGATCAATGAGAATCTTCACCAACAAAATGTTGTTTTTGCCATGTTTTCTATTAAACGATAGGGGGGAGTCAACAGAGAAAACAACCACCGTTGCAATAATAAGCAGTTTTTGTTGGGTTTAGGGGAATCAGTTTTGCTGCTTTGACTGAATCATATATGTATATATATATATATATATATAAAGCGAGATAGAGAGAGAGAGAGCTGTCCATGGTACTGAAAGTACTTTTGAACACTTAAGGAGTTATATTTATGTACTGTATGAGACGTTCCGCATATTAAACTAATGCTGCAGAGTAAATTTAATCCATTCTCAGATAGAGAGAGAAATATGTCACAATAAATACAACAGTGTTTAACTCAAGAACTTATCAGTAAATATTGTTATTTTACCCACAATGCAGCCTAGCATGTAGCTTTTGCATGACTACAGGTTTTTCTTTTTGATTTAAGACTTTTAACAGGTTTTTATTTTCACTTTAAAATTAAGAATTTGAATTTCCACTTCTGCTCCTAATTACTGTTCAGCTGCGACTGCATGTGTTTGACTCAAGAGACTTGCTTTGTCTGAGATAATTAGACCCCTGTGAGTTTAAAATATTAACTGGCCGACAGCTTTAAATCGAAGATAGTGGTTTTACTCATCTTTATGTTATATTAATGAACAACAATGTTATTTACATTCAAACGTGTGCTACAATTGGGATGTGTCAGTAGAAGTGTTTGAGTAGAGTAATGATTCACATTTAAGATATTTACTTTATTGTCATTTTATGTATTTTATTTAGATATTTAGAAACAAAAACTAACAGGTTAGAGATACATACCCATAATGAGAATGATTATGGCGATGATGAGGAGGAGGATGATATGCAACCCCTTAAATATGTTCTTATCTTTGAGTCTGAGATATTTTACATCTTTTTTGCCTAAATGTTATCGCATCTGCAAGGATCTTTTGTATAAATTACAAATACAGAAAAATAAAAAATAAATGATGCATCCACAGCTAAACTGATTGAAAATTGCAGCTCTTTAATATGTATTCAACTAAGCATCTTTACTAAATGCAAACCCCACTACTACAGAGAAATTCATCTTACTCTGCCATTTTCTGAAGAAAGTAAAAGCAAATTTCATCTGATTTAGACCTACTAAACCAAAAAGATATGGCTTGATCCAGCTGAGGTGAGGTGATAAACAGTCAGACGGGGATAACCAACATTAAACTAAACAGTGAGAGCTCAGTGGGGAAAAAAGGACACATGGCAGAACTAACACGGTGAAGGACAAGCAACACAAAAGACAACTGACACATTTGATTAATGTCCCAAGGGGTCATCTCAGGCTTTTGATGCCACGTAAATCAACACCATTGATTCTCCTTTTCTCCTAAAAACACACCTACCAGACGCACAGCAACATCCACTTTGATTTCATAGATAAAGTGCTTCTTTAAACTGAACTTGACTGCAATCCTGTCAACAAACTTTCTTGAATTGGGCAGTTTTCAAGACGCCAGTGGTGTTATAACTACTTGTCTTAGTTTGTCCATATAAACACTTAGTGCTACAGACAAGAAAAGGCTTAAGAAATGAATGCAGGATAATATTTGTTCTCCACTATTTGTAAAGGTCATGCTTCAATGCTGGATATCTGTTAAATAAGGTCAGGTGATACATAAACCCTCCAATATGAAATAACTGTATTGAACAAAGAAAGACATAAAATAGTTTTAGCATCAGATACGAAGAAAACATCTCTTTGAGCTGCTTTGTTGGATGTCTATGTTGTACTGACAGGAGGTGGAAGCTAGGATGGGGAGAAAAGAGGTGTAAACACACACTGTTGTACAGTTTTCATTGGTTTAACCAGATAAAGGCAAAACGAATAAGGAGTGGAGGTGAAGCAGTAGAGCAGCATCCTTACAACTGAACTCAGAGCAAATAAAAACACAATAGTTTCTGTCTTACACTGTGGTAAAAACCACACGTCCAGCATTCGCATTAACATCTCTTTCTATGAGTTTTCTGATTGGCATCCGAACCTCAATCTCTAAGGTAAACTTCAGTTGGAAGCTGTTACTATGACTACAGCCGGGTGAGAGCAGTGTAGCGTTGACCAAAATGAGTGTGAAGAGGGCTTTAATCACTTGAAAAGGCAGAGCGTTATTGAATCAAGGTCTTTCTAAAAAAAAAAAGAAAAGAGCTGTAACGACGCCATTGGTTACAGTTTATAAAGATTGTGCTTTTTACGGCAACTTCAAATGATTAAACAGGAGCAGGAATCTAATCTGCTACTGCGTTTATGGCAAAACATTCACACAAGTCTGATTAATGAAGAAAATGTATTTAGACATGAAACAAGTAAAAACCAAAGTACCAGCTAAACAAATGACAATTTAAAATTAAAATACTTGCAGCAATTGCAGAACCCAACAAATGAAAAGAGCCTGATACTTAAAAAAAGGGTAGTGATCTACATAAACACCAAATTTAGGAGAAAACTAAAAAGGTAAGGATGTTTTAGAGCTGGATATCATAATACATCATCACAATGTTGCCATTACTCTTCATTAACTTTATTCAATCACTAACCTATATATATACCAGGTATGTATACAGTATCAGGTGTGGGCACAAAGAGCAGGATGGCTCCAAGCGACTGGACAAATTTTATGCAGAGTATAAATGTTGTGTACTAGTAAAAATTGTGTACTTTTATTATTCTTGTAATATATTCTCCCATTTTATTTGTATTCATTTTGGTGCTGTTTTGGCTTTCTCATTGAGTTTTGTGCAGTGATGTGCTGTTCACCAGTGTAATTCATCTGTTCATCACAATCTAAAAGTGTTTATTATAAAATCTCCTCCTGAGACCTCCGTAGACTGTACGGAGAGCACTGTGTGTGTAGATTATACAGACATGTAAACAGACACCTACTCTCAGTTAAGATGGAGATTAGTTGCCGCTAGGTGAACTATGAGTGGACCTGTAAATCTTCCTGTGAATAAGAGATCTGTAAAAAAGCTTTTGACTAAATCGTTTAAGGATAATTCTGGATATTTGGATCCGCTGGACATATTTATTTGCCCAACCTTTTATGATACATATCTCCAGTTGTGACCTCAGTTGGTCAACTTAAAGAAACAAGGTTGAATCACACTGACTGCGTCATCCGACAAACATCCGAAATAACAAGAAGCAAAAGGGTTTTTAAATCAGGTTTGTTGGACCTTGCTGCTCCCTGTGCAGTAAGCTTTCCTCTCGGCATAATAAACGCTGGTAGACAGATGGTTTGAGCTGAGCTGAAAGGGCTCAAAGCTCAGGTGGACTCATTTTCCCTCACTGCAAGGTCACCAGCGACTGCAGCGCAGCAGATCAGATTTGCTCCACTTTGCTTTCTTTCATCTCTTTCAGCAGAAACAGCAGCTCTGACAGACAGGAGAACAACGTGAAAAATATCTGCAGACGGTTCAGCACATAATTAAATAGCCTGGAGGGCAATGAAAACGGGGGCTGACTATAAAAGCAACATGACAGGACAGAAACTGTATCCCCCTGCAAAGAAAGGCAACACTTCCTCTGACTCTAAGGCTCTCAGGGGGATTTGTGATTATCGAGACAGGCCTTAATGCTGAATTCACCCAGTTTTTAATTAACGGGGGATACTGGTCCGTGAATGCATCGTGCGGGAGTAAACAGATAAACTTCGCCGGGGATTTATGTAGGCCTCACAAATATAATCTGCTTGCCAGGGCGCTTTCAGGGACAAAAAGTGCGGATAAAAAGCGAACAACCCGGATAACTGCGCGCCAGTTTTGGTCCAACCCGTCTTAGTGCGTCCTCTGGAAAGAATTTCAACCTGCTCCATAATAAAGGTGTGAACCAGGCCGCTTGCGTGACGCGCCGGAGCGCGCCTACATCCCCGCAGCCTTGGATAAAGCTACTTACCTCCCGACGAAGTTCTCCAGAACCGAGCTCTTCCCCGCGCTCTGGCCGCCGACCACGGCGATCTGCGGCAGGTCCAGGTCCGCGTTCTGCCCGATGGCTGAGAAGGCATCCTGCATGCGGTTCACCAGAGGAATCAGGTCCTCCATTCCCCGGTTCCCCATCTTTGCGGCGCTAGAGGATGGTCTATCCTCCTTGTCAACGCAGGAACGGGTTTACGTATCTATCCTCTCGGTCCCTGCTCGCCACCTTCCCGTTCTGAGGGAGCTTTACGTTTTTATTTTTTTATTCTTACTGCTGGGTTTGCTCCCTCATTTATGGGCCTTCCTCGGTGTGGTAGATCACCTCAAAGAGATAGGACTCTATCCACGATGCTCCTCTAAAAGCACCGCAGAGGAGAAGGAGGGGGGAGGAGGATGATCTCTTCCTTCGGAATATCCCTGCAGTACATAACATACACCACCTGGTGGCGTATTTTTTATGTTTAGGAAGGAGTTTGACTGCATCCCATTTCATAGCGTCATGCTTACAGTTTGTGCACAAACATCTTGCAGTCATAATTTTAACTTTTTTACTTAAGATCTCATTATTCTGACTTCAAAAGTCATAACTTTGATGTCTGAAACTGAAGCAATACTTTTGAGTTAAAAAAGTAATATTTTTGACTGAAAATCATAATTATAAACCCAGAACCGTGAGATTGAGAGTAAAAAATTTTGAGAGAAAAAGTCCACTTAATGAGATTAATTATGAGATGCGTTCAGCTTATTCAAAACGCTGCAGGAAAAGTTGTGATGAAAATATTTCTCTTGTATTAGCTTCCTTTCATTATCTCCCTATGAAATCCAAAATTGAAATTAAAATTCTTCTCATATTATAAAGTCCTTAAACAATCAAGCTCCATCATGCATCAGAAATCTGATTGTTCCATCATATGTTCCTAACAGAGCATTTCGCTTTCAGACTGCAGGTCTACTGGTGGTTCCTAGAGTCTCTAAAAGTAGAATGGGAGGCAGATCCTTTAGTTATCGGGCTCCTCTCCTGTGGAACCAACTCCCACTTTTAATCCGTGAGGCAGACACCCTGTCTACTTTTTATACTATGCTTAAAACTTTCCTTTTTGATAAAGCTTATAGTTGCAGTGGCTGAAGTTATGCTGAGTTATGCTGCGTAGGCCGCTGGACATTTTCCTCTTCTTGGTAGCTATACCCGGCCTGGTATTCTGTTTGGCTGGGCACCATTCTTAAGGGGGGGGGGGGGGGGGGGCATTGGGGGAATTACTGCTCTCAATAATTTCATGTTCTCCTATAAATTATTACTTGGCCCTGTGTTTCTCTCCCAGATGAAGCCACTGGAAGAGCTACTGCTACCATTGCGTTGTTACTTTTCTCTCACATAGAAAGTACTCCTGGATCAGTGTTTCTGTGTCTCTGCTCCGTCTTCTCAAACCCCGTTGGTCGTGGCAGATGGCCATTCACACGGAGCCTGGTTCTGCTGCCGATTTCTTCCTGTTAAAGCCGATTTTTCCTCTCCACTGTCTATAAATGCATTCTTGTATGAGGGATTGCTGCAAAGTAGACAACACACTGCAGTCCACTGTCCACTGTGGCTATATGTTCATCAAGAAGGAGCAAATTCTGAAAGTTCATGACAATCTGCTGGGCTTCCTTAGATAGCACCCATTTTAACCTGTCTGTATAATTCTATTGAACTGACTTTGTAAAGTGCCTTAAAATATCCTATGTCATGTGTTGTGAATTGGTGCTATATAAATAAAATGAATTTAATTAGATACAATTAATTATGTGATTGTAAGCCATAACTGTGAATTTTAAAGTTTGACATGTCAATGTCAAAACCATGTGAAATTAACTAACAATTTTTACTTCCTATCTCATAGTTATGACTTTGAAAGTCAACATGAGCACTTTTAGGTTCATACCCATGACTTTAAACTTTGTAATTTTGACAAAAAAGATGGAAGTAATAATTTTAAATTTTAGTGTTATATATATGTAGCCGGCCGGAGGCGTGCTACTTGTTCGACTCTGCGTTGTGTAATGACGACCGCTCAGGCATTCCAGGTCAGCCTACTGATGGCGTATTTATTCTGTACAGAGTGATAACAAAAACTGTTCAGCAGCAAATAACATATCCAGCCGACATCAGTCCACCTTCCTCCGCAACAGCCATGAACGGTCTGGTCTGAATTATTACATATTTTAAATCAGGACGAAACAAATAAAGATAACAGAAACACACCACCAGCAAACCTCCACGATAAATAACTAATGTATAAAAAAAACTTGTACTTATAGTGAAAATAAAAAATATAAAACTCCAACATTGAACAAAAAAAAAGATCAATCAATAAATAAAATAACAACATACCTGTACAGAGTGATAACAAAAGCTGTTCAGCAGCAAATAACATATCCAGCCGACATCAGTCCACCTGCCCATGACAAAGGGCGCAGAAAAAAAATTGTAGCATTGCGCGGGAAAATCGGTCGGCTCATTCACAGAAATGCTTCGACAGTAAAACTCTAAAATGGGTAAAATTGGTTATTCAAATTATATATTTGCGTCAAAACCAGGACAAACCAACCCATTGGCATTCGTGATTGGGTTAGGTTGTATACATTTGCAAATGACTAAACGAGGGCAATTGTGTAAAAGGAGAATTTTCTGACTTTGAAGACAGCTTACTGGGGGGGGGGGGGGGGGGTTGGGGGGGGGGGTCAGGTCATCACTGCTCGGGCCAGCTGATTGCAGCCATGAACGGTCTGGTGAAGGAGGAAGTGACATCACCGATTATACCCGCAAAAATAAACCTAAACTTTCCGAAAATTATTATGCAGATTATTTTTCTTTAAAATAATAATTCCAACATAAAACTGAAAGACAATAAATTAATGAAAATATAAAATGAAGGATATTTGGTGGAATGAATTTTTCTTCCTTCCACGCTACATATATCCAACTTCTAAAGTCATGACTATAAGAAACAATGTCAGAATTTAGATTTTAAAATCAGAATTTTCAGTTTTCATCTTATAATTGCTTCAAAAGTCCTTTTTATCTTCTAAGTTATTATCAGTCTTCCCAGTGGAAGATGCCCGAGTAAGTTTTGCAGGAGAGCCTAATTTCAAAGAAAGTAGAGAAATAAGTGAGTCAGTCAGTATGATTGAGGCCTGAGCAAAGTCGATATCATGTGCAATCTGTTAGTAAACAGTATATATATATTGTTTATGAAGTTGTTCAGAGCAGCACTTTCAGTTGGCCCCAACTAAACTCTTTGGATAGACTATGAACTATCACTGGATTTGAATTGGGCCTGCTTGCTTTTGTGACAAACTTTGAGGGGACATTTAAGTAAAGTGAATGCAATTTATTTAGAGTTTTTTATACAGCTATCGGGATTCTTTCTCATTGAAGTAATATTAGGCATCAAAACAGCAGTCAGAATTTTTAGTTTTAGTATTCTAAGTTTATTAATCCCACAAGATAATATTATAGTGTAGATTTTTTATTTCAAAATAATTTGATATTGATATAAATAAAATACATTTTCATAAAGCAATACAAATAATATTGCGGTTTCTTGCGTGTCTGGGACAGCCACTGGGGGGCGGTGTGACCCACAACTTTCTTTTATTTTGCGAGTCTGGTTTTGGATTTCAGAAGAGCAGGTTTGCGGCGAGCAGTTAACTCTTCAGTATGACTTTTGGCGGATATTAAAACAACGCTATATTTTTTCCCCTTTGCATCAGAATTAAAGGAATCCTCAGGTAAAACATTTAAAAGCTATTTTTCAACGGCCATATCATTAAACTAGCTGAAAGCTATGCTAAGCTAACCTGTTGTTTTCAACGTGAGTGACGGCTAACGTAACATTAGCTTCACTCACGTTGAAGCAGGTGTAATTATTGTTAGCTCAGCTAACTATTAACACCCTGCTTTTATTTTTAATGATAGTCTAGACTGTTGTTAAAGGAGTTAATTTACAAGATATTTTCTTTCTGCAGTTTTTTGTTGTGGTAAGTTAGCGTAACGTTAACGTTAATGATTTAAGCTAACGTTAGCTACTAGCGCTGAAATACGAGAGCAGCCTGATATCCAAGGCTGTGCGCAGGGCAATAAAGTGTGTTTGACAACACGCAGCGGACTCAAGGACACGTAAGACCCAGCTTCTCTCTTTTTTTCCCTCCTCTCTCCGCTCCAGGGTTCTCATGTGGTAGGACATTTGCACCACTCTTCTCCGCGTCTGGCATCTCACTGTGAACCAGGGGAGGACATTGTTGTTGTTATTATTTCTGCAGTGATGTTCAACCCACACATCCATCAGCAGCAGCAGCAGCAGCAACAACAGCAGTTCCACCAACACCTGCGACAGCTGCAGCAACTTTTCCAACAGCAGCCTCCGCCTCCGCCAGCAGCGCAGCCGTCTGCCGCTCACCATGTCGGTCATCACCACCAGACTCCGCGGTAAGACCGTTAACTCGAGCCCGGGGATTATGCCGGGGCCTTCGGCTGTGAGCTAAAACGACCAACACCTGCCAAACCTCTGTTTTCCTTATGTCTCGTTAAACCGCAAGCTTTAATGAATCTTTATGATTGATGATGCATATCAGCACACGGTGCATAATTGCAAAGTAGAAGGGAAATTATACATGGTAGGAGGTACAATTAGCAAGATATGTATTCTGATCAGGTGAGACTAAATTGATTTGTTTTTTTTTTAGCTTACATGCTAGATGCCATGGAATGTGTGACGCAAACATCCGCATTGGGGAAATGTGATAGGGCTCATGCTGCGGGGATCCTATTCTTCCTGGAGAAACGGTGGAGCGGGTGACGCGTCAGGAAGATGGATGAAGCTAGATCCTAACAAGAGCACCTGTTAGGCTGCAAAGGCCAACACCTCAACCTTAAAAAAGCGGTCAGAGATAAAATGGAACGTTTTACACGAACACAATTATGTTCAGTGGCGTTTTAAGCAAAGTTCAAACCCTAAATCCAATTGAGATTCTATGGCAAAACATATTTATTTAAATAAGTAAAAGAATATATTCATGCTTTCCATCCAATCTGAGTTAAGGTACTCTCGTAAACAATTTGCGCCGAGTTATCAAGATCTGACGTGATCAGCTCAAAGAAACTGCAGACACAGCCTGAGCCGAGCATTTTAACGCAGAGGAAAGACTGCTCTCTCTCTCTCTCTTTTCAAGCAGAGATTAATTTAAGTGCAACGACGATTCAGTGAAAAAATTATTTATATTAACATCCCGCTTTGTAGACCAGGGCTGGATCAGCGGCAGCTTTGCAGATATGTGATTCATTTGAAATGTGGACACACAGAGAAACGGGGTCTCATCCTCGTTGCGCCTTTGGCAGGCGGGCTGCAGGCAGCAGCAGGACGAATCCCTGACTTCAGTGCTTGGAAGGTGGGAGGGGCAGGGCTCGCAGCGATACTTTGCTGGTGCCTGCAAACAGTAACAACAAACTGATCTGAATTACCTCAGTTGCTGTGAAATTGGTGGTGGAGCAGCTTACATTCGGACAAAACATTTGTCTCATTGTGTTCAGATAAAACATTTACTTTTCTTTCACTTCACAATCCTTGTTTTAAGCTGATTGCAACTAGGAATTTTGTGTAAAAGGAGAATTTTCAGACTTTGAAGACAGCGTACTGGGTTTTTTTTTTCTGAGGTGGGTCGCATATTGGTCAATATTTAGTATCTGTTGTGTTTTTTTTGTCCAGCACCATTCCTGTTCCAACTCAGACCGCCCCTCCGCCTAGGATGGTCAACATGTGCCAGACGACCCAAACAACCCTTATCGCCCCCAATCCGATGCTGCAGAGTGCTATCCTGATGCAGCATATGCAAGGTACGGTTTGTATTAACCTTTATAATGTAGTGTCTTGACATAAAGGAAATACCTGCTTTTTACATGTCTAAGTCGTAGTTTACAGCTATACGTTACTAACGAGGGCGCACCTGTCACGCTCTGCTTTTCTCCAGGAAACATGCGGGGGTTTGGGATGGGGGGGCAGCAGTTCCGACAGTTCTTCGCGGCGGGGGCCAGGTCATCACTGCTCGGGCCAGTCCCCATGGGAATGACCCTCAAATCCCACATCATGGGTTTCCCGGGTGCACGACCCTTCCACCCACACAGTCGCTTCTTCAACGCCGCCACCACCTCCGCAGCTTCCCCCTCCTCCTCCTCCTCCTCCTCCTCTACTACAGTAATAACCGAGGGATCATTTTATTAATGTGTCTGTGAATATGGAAACCAGCATGGTTTAATAATTATAAGGAAAAACTTTATTTTGTTGGGCCTAATACTACATTAACAAAATAGCTACAGGCAACTCTCATCCTCCTGTATTTAATGTAGTGACAGAATGATCACTAAAACAATTTTGTCAAAGCATTTCTGATTTTAATATTTGTCCTTTTTGCAGGTTTTATTTAAGCAAAGTGAATAGATGTAGTTTTTGCAAACTTGAAACACGTTGATTTGAGGTCTGAGGGGAATGAGAAGGGTGTTCTGATTTATTCTGTTATTTCAAACAAGCTTTAATATTTTACAAAGGAAGCTTTTATTAATTAAACAATTTCCCACTCACAATTACAATTATTATTTTTTATTAATTTTCGTTTTTTTAATCTAAATCAGTTTATTAATTATTAATAAAATTAATAAAGAACATATCCCTTACTTTTTTTTTTTAAAAAGGTCAAAATGTAATAATTTTTTTATCCTTTTTTAAAGGTTAGTAAATGAATGACATTGATCAATCCAGAGCATTAAAGCTATACGCGTCTTAACTCTTAATTGCTTTAAGGAGACCTTTCTTTTGTATGTATTTCTTCTCTGAATATCTTTATTTCACACTGCCATAGTTAAAGAAACCTCTTGTTTTTGTTCTGTGTGCAGGACGCCGCAGCTCGCCAGTCGGACAGGAAGAGGGATAACGAGCCGGTGGCTGTAGGAAGCACCGACAACCAATCAGCAGCAGCCAACAGTACAGATGAAGCTACCGATGAGACTGCAACAGGTAAGTGTCTGCTGTTACAGGGGACAGCTTAACATGGTGTCCAAGGTGAACCATTACTGAGCACATCCATGCGTGGTAAATCTGAGTTTCTCACTGACAGATGGTGCCGTGGAAGGAGACAGTAGCCAGATCTCTGAGGAGCAACTTGAAGAACCTGTAACAAAGCGACAGAAGACTGAAGGGTGTGCAAACAATTTTATCTTATTGCTAGTATTTTTATTTATTAACTACCATTTTTGTCAAATCTTGTTACCTCTGCAGATATTAAATATAGTACATAGTGTGGTTGTCAAGATATTTGGATATAGCCAATGCTAAAAATTGGTTATTCAAATTATTCAAAGATACTCATTTGACTGTGAGAAGAAAACATGATGCAAAACTACCAGAAAGACAGATCATCCAGTGCTGCTGAGTATCTGCATGGACCAGATCCCTTTTTTTTTTTTTTTATACCAGTGTTTCCCCTACCATTCAACAACGGGGGCACCCACCCAAGAAGGTCAGGGCATGTAGTAAATTATTATACGCCTGTGCGTGTTCTTGGTTAATTTCATTCAAATTATTCCCTTTCTAAGTAGTGCCAGATCGCACCCTGGGCCATTTCTGGCTGTAGGCTCTCACATAATAAGGTGGACATGAGTCCGTGGACAGATACGCGCAGAGCTCGATTTTATGAGCTGGGTCACACTATAAACTGCTCGGCGGGGAGAAATCTCCGAGGTAGCTGCGACTTGCAAGCTCCTGCAGCGTCAGCCTGTCTGCTCCACAGACTGACAGGTGTGTGGTGGGTTTCTGCTGCGGGACATATAGGAATTTGTCACAAGAAATAGTTAATAAGTGCGCTCAACTATGAAGTTTAAAATATCCTTGGAGAGTCTGCGCAGTACAACCAAGTGTGCAGCCGCCTTTAATGTTTCTCCTAAGCTAAGTCGTCGCTCCTTTGCTTTCAGCTCAGTCACCTGCGTTCGCACGCAGGTAAAGTCACACTCCCGCCAGGAGAGAGAGCGCTTAGTCGCGACATATTTTATCTGCCTTGGTAAATATTTCTGCGTTTTGTAAACGGACCCAGTTTCTGAGGATGGCTGCACTAAAAAGTCCCTTGGAGTCAGGAGCGCTGAGCGTCTGCTGGCCGTGAAGACGTCGGTGGAGTGTATTCTGATGGAAGAGCATGGGGCGGTCATTAAAGTTGTTATCCCGACAAAATTAGTGTCGGGAGAGCAGGATCCAACGGGATAAATGCGTCCTTTTTCTGTTGTGTTACAACTGAAAAAGGACGCATTTGTTTATTTCACGTGGTGCCCTGATTACTTTAATAAACTGGGAATGTTTGCCTGATACGAGGATGATGATCATGTTTAAACTGTTTCTTATAAGCATTAACGCTCAATACAGCACGTTCTCAACAAGTAAATGACTCTATGGTCATTTTCAGATGTCCTACAAAAATACCGTTTGCTTAGATTGTCACAAATCACCAAAAGTCTGTCTGTTGGAAACAAAAATCCACCTTCCTTAGTCCCTCCCTGGAAACAGATGGCTGCTTTAGTCTTGGAAAACGCATTTTTGTTGCTAGATAGACCCCATGAATGGATCAGAAGCAGAACCCCAATGTAATAAGATTAAAATGGAATAAAGTTGACACTCAAAAATATTATAAACAGATCTAGATTTTAAAGAGATTTTCATTCAATCAAGAAGTAGGAAGGAAGAATAGCAGGTAGCCTTCAAAAATACAACCATGTATAAATTTACACGATGGAGACAGAAACATAAAAAGACTGAAAGAAGATGGGTGCTCGTATAAAGCTGTATTCTGTGATATTAATGGACAGAATTTCTAGGGGAAACACTACACTATAAAAAAAAGTGTTTATTGTGCCCCTGATTCATGTTTGTTTTGAAACTCAATTTATTTTAGCACAGAATTATCCTCGATTCATCGCTTAGTAGTCAAATTTATTTGCATGAACATCAAATTGGCAGTCAAATGGGAGCATGTAATGGCACACTATAGATAAGCAATTGCGCAACTAAAAAAACCCATACCATTAGTCTTATTTTCTCTGCTGTTTGATAAAACAAGGAAGTGACACTTTTAAAGTGTATGTGTATTTTACTAAACAAGGGCTGAATTGTTTCTTACTTATTGGTTTTGCCCTGATCAATTTCATTTTGTTATTAATCATATGTTTTGCTTCTAACAAGAAACAATCAAACAACTGCGGTATCAAAAATTTTATTGAGTTTGAAATTTTAGCATCGAGATCACATGACACGTGTGAAAACAGAAAACTGCGGCCCTAAACTCTAGTTATTTGTTCTTTTGTGCATTGTTGGAAAATGAATTTGGGTAAGACAATACTGTGTTTCACTGCAGTATAAAATATAAAATGAAGGCTAAACGCTCCTAAGCTGCACACTTTTCTATCTCATCGTCATCATCATCAGTTTGTGTAGCACATTCCAGCAGCAAGGGGGTTCAAAGTGCTTTGCATCATGGAAACATAAAGACATCATAAACACATCGAAATAGTCGCTGGTTGTGAGACCAGTACCAAACATTAGACATTAACATTTAAAACATCGTGTTTGTCTCAGGTCAGAGGAACCTCAAGAGCAGCATCTGCTTGAGAAAGTCCCAGCAGCTCAGTCAGAGAGCACCAACAGCGCAGCCGGCACCCAGTCAGAAGGTAACCCCTCCACACTCCAATGAACGAAAAAATTGGATCTATAAGCCATCTTGATATAAACTATTGTAATTAGTTAATTATATGTTTCTGGCTTTTGACCCTTTCCTAGGCTGCATCAGTCAGGAGGATGAGGACTTAAGTGAGGGGCCGGATGATGTGGTAATGGGGCCGGATGATGTGGTAATGGAGGAGACCAAAGCTGATGACGTAAGAAAAGCTCAACAGAAGATGAAGACGATGCAGAAAAAGCGCTTTTATTGTAGCTTATTCTAATAGCAATTGATGCCAAACAAAGGCTTCCCATAAAGTCTTTGTGCCCTTCCTCCCACACTATCTGTCAGCCAGTTTCTGCAAGTTCCCCATGATTCCTGCCAAGTAATTCATAGAGGATTTTTGTATTTATGTGTTTAGATGGATGGAATTGACTGAGAGCTCTGGAAGTCTGTCTATAAAAATATGAGGTTTTTACATGAAAATGTGTAGGAGCCTTAGATATTTTAAATGAATTGTATCTGTACTGATTAATTGAGCATATAGTGATTCAGTAGAGGCTCCAAAACCTATGGTTTTCTATCAGAACGTCGTCTTTGTGACCCTAATGCCAGAAAGCTGACTGAAAACTTTTTCAAAGGTTATTTAAATAAGATTAAATGAGTAGTGCTACAATAGACTCTTATTCCTCTTACACAGAAAACATTTCGATGCTTTATTATGATGAGACACCCTAAATCCAAAATCTTATTAAGTTATTATAATTTGCCATTTCTCTCTTAAGGACTTGGGGAGTTTATCGGCTCAGTCACCCTCCGGTGGACCGAGTGAAGACAGCGAGCAGGTAAACCTACCAACAGAGGAGACTGCAGAAGACAAAGACGCCGCGATGGCTTTCCAGGAGAGCCAGGACGAAGAAGCAGCAGCATCTGAGGGTTCAAACAAGTTCTACTGCTACCTCTGCAGCATCACCTGCCACAACCAGCAAGTAGGTGGA
This sequence comes from Fundulus diaphanus, assembly GCA_037039145.1. Taxonomy (NCBI): domain Eukaryota; kingdom Metazoa; phylum Chordata; class Actinopteri; order Cyprinodontiformes; family Fundulidae; genus Fundulus; species Fundulus diaphanus. Next base: position 20,767,966 of record CM073141.1, on the reverse strand, counting down.
CTGCACACAGAAGATGCTCGATGCAGATTTTTGTCAGAGGACAATAAACCCTGTGTAGCCGTCTTTAACTCTGGCCTGCTGTGTGTTTTTCTCTAGAACTTCAGGAGTCACATGAACAGCATTTCCCACCAGCAGCGGATGATGGAAATCCAACACATGAGCAACGCCTGCCTGGTCACCCTGCTTCCACGGGTGCAGGAGTCTTTACAGGGTGCTAGCAAAGATGGGTCAGTTAAAAAAAATCCATAAAAAAAAAAGAAGCATTTTTGCCTTTTGTTGCTTTTTTATGCAATCCTGACATACTGGCTTCATGTGGTTGATGTGGCAGGGACAAAAAAGCAGACTTAAAGCAATGGTGTGCTACTTGTCACACCCACTTCACGTGTAGCATGATGGACCATCAGTCTTCAGAGGAACACAAGGTAATCTTGGGCAAATAAATCCACAGTGAGGATGTTGCAAAGCTCTAGGTCTAACAAGAACCTTCTGTTTTTCTTCATTTTTAGCTTGCTAGTAAAACCGACCTGTCCTTCTGCGCTGTCTGCCAGAAACGCTTCAAGACCTCCCAGAGCTTTTTAGAGCACCTGTACTCTCAGGAACACAGGCAGAAGGTAGATCTGATTTTTTTTTTTTTTTATACACAAGTGCAATCACTTCCCTGAAGTGAAGCCTAAACTTTGATGCTACAATGTTGCCAGCACCGATGTTTGTCATTGTTAACTAGATCCAGGAAAGAGGCTGCGAGACTTTGGCTAAGCTGACCAACATGGGCACAGAAGGCTTTTCATTTGAGGTGGAAGCCCAGGAATTGCAAAAGAATAAAGGAGACAAAAGATTCACTCAGGTGAGATGCGTATAATAAGTTGTTGGCTCTAATTAACAATAACTTAGTGTCCAAATAAGTCTCACATTCAGATATTAACATTTCACGTTGACAGGATGACTGGTCCTCCACCAATGAGGTGACCCTAAAGGACATGACCAGCGACAAGCAGTATGACCCTGACACCGTCTACGGATCCAGTTTTTTGGATCCAGTGGCAGGTTTCATCTGCAGGCTTTGCAACAGGTTTTACCTCTTTGAATCCTCTGCCCTGCACAGCCACTGCAAGTCACTGCAGCACTTTGAGAACCTTAAGGTAAGTTTGACTTCACCAGCAGCCAGAGGGCGGCCAGTAATTATCTGAAGCCAGTTAAAGCCTTTATTTTTGCTACAGATTCTCTGTCGGATGCACATCTGGACATGTTGCCGTTCTAAACCATCCCATGGTAGCTCAGGTTATATGTTTAGGTTAGGATTACCTCAGCCACAATCTCAAGTGGTTTGCATTTAAAAGTTTTCTTCCAGGATTGCCCTGTATTTATACATTCAATTTACCATTAATTTTACCAACTCTCCTGCCTCTTTACGAAATAGAAGTTTAAGTGCTTTTCACAGACAAAACTGTCACAAATGGCTGTATAAAAAAACAGAATAACTCTTAAAATTGTTTATAGGGAATGTTACTTCTATCCCTGGTGACAAATGAGAATGATTTAGGTAGATTTTACAGGAAATATCTTACTTATCGCTCATTTAACTTCTTTAAAGAGTCAACAGTCACCTAAACAAAGTTGTAGAGCTAGACGGTTTGGTGGATTGAAAAGCTCTGTCCAATGGTCTCAGTCTTATGTTTAAAACAAGGTAACTGCTGGAAGGATTGCTAAGTAAGGGATAATACCCAACGAGCTGTTGATTATCAGAAATTAATGGATGACACAAAGGCGTGAACTGGCCGACATTAAGTCCATTAATTCCTGATAATGGACGCCACACGATCACTTGCAAAATAATTAAATATCAAATCAATTATTAGTACTTTAATGTTTTTTTTTCCACTGTTAAAATCGTACGTATTTCACAAGTAGCTGACAGAACTACTTAATATGTATAATATAACGGTGTGACCCGTTGTCAAGGTACCCAGCATCCACAGTCTTGCCGTTACCAGCTAACGTTTGAACCAGTGTAATAATTTAGATCAGGCAATTTGACCAGAACTTTTTTATAGGTGTCCTAGGGTGGATGGCCGTATCCAGCTGATGAGGCTTAAAAGACATGTACACAGGGTTTCCGCGGGGCATTAAAAATCATTAAAAGTCATTAAATGAATTTTTTTTAAATTAAGGCCTTAATGGGGTACCGCGAGCGAGCTATTTTTAGAAACGTAACGTCACGATGACGTCACATCACGTGGTACGCAGTAGGACAAACTCCCAAACCCGCAGCTGTTTTGCTGTGGAAGAGACGTGCGTTAGCCTAGGTTGTACTCGTTTAAAAGACTGCTTTTTCCAAAATCTAAGACCATGGTTTATAAACATTGTTGCTATGGAACGTGCAACAGCGACTCGAGGTACGCTGATCGGCCGCATATGAAGGATGTTTTTTTCATTACTTTCCTGAAATTCAAGAGTGCCAAGGAGAAATGTGTGCGCTTGGTCCATCGGTGCGGTCGGCCTACATATGTAGCAAGGATTTTGTCGGAGGAAAGGGCACAACCGAAGAACATCCTGACCCAATTCCAGCTGTTAATCCAAAGAGAACTCCACTTTAAGATGAGTCCAGGAAAACTTTTATTTTCTTTTTACTCCAACATACGTACAGGCAACGCCGCCATGTAAACACCAACAACGAACAAGGAAGCCGTAGGCTATCCTCCAGAGCCCCCTAGTGGCCTGGCATGATATGTGAACATAAACAAAAGACTAACAATCTCACTCTCTTCTTTAAAAAAAATAAAAATAAAAAATACTTAAACAAATGAATGAATCAAATAAAGAATGTATGCATGAAAACAACACATAGCAAAGCACAGCTATTTAGTGCTACTGTGAAGCCAACGTTCCTTTTTTACAACATAGTTGAACAACACAGCTTCTTGTTAAATTTATGATACAGTCCAACAGCCTTCATAAAGAGCCTTAAGTAACAAGGTTGTGGATGCTCCCTTCTTTGTCAAACAGTCAGCGAGCTGTTCTTTTGTTTGTGACCACAAAACCTGATGAACTCTTTTAGTTTGGATCTGTTCTTTAATAGAACTGATTTCCAGGCGTAGCCTTTTCTCAGCAACAAACTTAGTTGACTTAAGTGCATCTACAAGAGAGAAGTTATCAGTGACACATGTTATTGGCAAAGGATGCGTGGTACTACCAGCACTTAGTTCAGAAAACAGTGTGGAGATAAAAATAGCATTATCAATCCCCTCTGACATTGCCAATGTTTCACCTGCAAGTGTGCTTCTGACAATTCTCTTAATCCTTTTTGATTGCCATGAAATGGGAGAGAATCGACCATTGTCACCCATCAAGACAATGAGATGCCCACCCTGAGTACCTCCATCTGAAAGGTTTCCAAAAGACGCATCAGTAAACGTAACTATCTTTAAGTTACTGTTTTCTCCAAGATGCTGAAAATTCAGTTCAACTGACTTGGCTTTGAGTTTACACACAACTCTGTTTGCCTCACATATGGTCTGTACTGTGGCCTGTTTGAGACTAGATGCCAAATGACTTGCATCAAACATGACATCAGGCCTGCTCTGTCTTGCCACCCACAACAGTTGGCCTATCTTTGACCTGAGCTGCTCTCTCTCCTCCTCAGTGAGGGGGAAAGCTGTCTCTGCTGCTCTAGAGGGTGAGAGGTTGATAGGTTGCAGGTTTTGAATGTATGTCTTTTGATGTATTTTTACCTTGGTACCCAAAGTAACAAGGTCCACACCTACATAGGAGAAGGTATCATGAGCTTCATGACCAACATTAAACTGTGATCTAAGGTTTGGTATGACTGACTCTGAAAAGAATTGGGATCCTCCCCATATAAAATCATCAACATGACAAGCAAGAACACCCATAACATTGTTGTTCTCATCAGGCCAGTAGAAAACTGCAGGATCAACCTTAGACACAACACCCCCTGCTTCTAACATGATGCTCTTTACTCTGTTGTACCAATACAATGAAGCATCTGCCAGACCATACACACACTTTCTCAGTTTCCAAAGCACACCTGTGCTATGAGCCTCCGGAGGTGGTTTGATGAAAATGTCTCTGCACAGTTCCATTCCTTGTAGGAAAGCAGATTTAATGTCCATGGAGTGAAGTTTCCACTGTTTTTGACATATCACTGCCACTAGGAGTCTCAGTGACTCTGAGGCACAGGTAGGTGAGTCCTTTTGTAAGTCAGAAACTTGTAGTTCCTCAAATCCTCGTGCAACAAGCCTTGCTTTTGGTACTAATCCATTTTCACCTTCTTTCATAGTGCACACCCAGCGAGTGGAGATGCACTTTTGACCTTTGTCCTCAACTTCTTCAAACACTTGGTTTTGTTTCCAGCTTTTTATTTCATCCTCTTTTGCTTCATCCAGTGAAATATCTTTGCTCAGGAAAATATCCTCATGTGTATCCATTTCAGCAACATTAGGCTGAATACAGAGGTTTTCCAACTGTGATAGATCAGCTGATTTACAGTTACCAGCCCCCTCTGTAGGCTCAAGTTGTTCCAGGTTAAACCAGTTCTTGTATTTTCCGGTTGTTTTACCAGCTCGTCCCAACACCTTTGCTGTGTGTGATACACCCTTTTCATTAGTGAATGTCACAATCTGACCAGGCTTAATGTTGATGCTGTCAATCTGCTGTCTTACGTTTGTCGTGTGCTGTCTTTCCATATCCACAGTGTCTCTGTCCATGTCTGCATGCTGTGTCTCTGTGCTTGTATGTCCAAGATTTCCTTCTGTCTCTTCTTCATTAATGTCCATTGTAGGTTGTCCTTGAATGTTTTCATCACAAGTGGTCTGAGATCCTTCATCCTCATGAGTAACCTTTCTCAACCTGAGTCGGTGCACTCTGACACAGGTGCCTCCATGTCTAACAAAAACAACTGCACCATCCTGCCCAATAACCACTCCTGGTCCTTTCCATTCTGGGCTGTCCACTCGTTTGTAGAAGACTTTGTCTCCAGGTCCGTATTGTTCGTCTGTGGGTCGCAGTTGTTTCTTTAGAGCTCTGCGTATTCTTTCTGAATACTCTGCTTCTGTAAAAGCTCTTCTTGCAGCATGTAGGGCAGAAATGTGCTTGGCCACCCATTCACTTTTAGTGGTTCCTTCTAAAGCTGGGGCTTTATCTATTAACACTGAAGGTAGGTTGGGATTCTGTCCAAACACTAGTTGATGTGGGCTGTATCCATGGACGCTTTGCATACAGTTCTTTGCCATTAGGGCCCAGTCCATGGCTGTGCTCCAGTCGCACCCAGTACTTGTTTTTACTTTCATTATGATCTCAGTCAGAGTTTGATTGTGCCGTTCTAACAGTCCATTGCTCCAGGGACTGTAAGCAGGTGTTGTCTTGACTTCAATATTAAAGTTCTCAGCCATGTCTCTCAGTTCTTCGTTATTAAACTCACCACCATTGTCGCTGAATAACTTTTGTGGTGGTCCATGTACACTAATCCAGTCATGAATAAGATGTTTGATGATCTCAGAGGATCTTTTGCTGGTCAAAACACTACCAGCACTGAAACGGGTAAACTGGTCAATAATGTGTAAATACCACACTCCAGGTTCAAGCTCATGTAGATCTACAGCTACAGTCTCATTATATGTTGACGCTAGCGGCAGGCCAACAGCGGGCTTAGGTTTGGTCTTGCAGTATTTCTGACAGGCTGCACACTGGTTTATAATGTTTTGCAGGAGACTGTAACATTCTGTGTCTTTGTTGCCAGAATTGTTCAAAAGCTGTTGCAGCTTGTCAGCAGAAGCATGTCCAAACTGTTTATGAAGTTTCTCCAGAACTTTGATCTTCTCACTTGGGTTCATTTTATCTGTTATAGCCAGTATTTCTTCCTCCACCAATATTTGCTCAGGGTGAATAGGACTTTTACTTTCTTTATCCACAATGTTCACACAGTAGTGTCCAGAACTGGTGAAGTCCAATTGCACAGGCTGGTTAAACATCACTGCTCTGTCTCTTTCCATATCCAGAACTGTTTTTGCTCTCTTTAATGACGTTTTACTCAAAAGCAGTGGAATGTTGACAGGAACAACTTCAGTTTCGATGTTACACTGCGTGTTGCCAATCTTGGCTGGTATCTTTACCTTTTTGATGGAGTAGACTATTTTTCCATCTCCAAACTTGAATGGCCTGCGGCTTTTCGTTTCTGTTTCTCTCATAGTCTTGACCCCTTTTTGCTGCAACGTAGTTCTGTAGTTATCCAGCCATTCTTGTCCACAAACTGTTCTAGTGCAAGCAGTGTCTATAATTGCTGAGCCAAAACATTCAGTCATGAATATTTCTGCATCTGTTGGTGATTCTTTGGTGTACAGAGTAATATTACATTCTTCCACATCTGTGTTTTCTTCAGTGATTTTTACACTTTCTGCTTTATGCGGACAATCTTTGGCCCAGTGATACGTACTTTGACACACAGCACATTTAGATCGTTTTCCATACCTGTCCAATGGGTTGGTGCCAGGCTGTGGAGTCTTTTGCCATGGGTTGGGCCGCCAAGTCCTGCCCCTTTGTCTTTGTTCTGTTGCAAATACTGACTCCTGGTTGATGCTCTCTGCTGATCCACCTTTTTTCTTATCACCAAATATTCTTTTTAAAGCGGATTTCATTGAAGCAAATGTCACGTCTGAGCATGCTGTTAAAGCTAACTGCCTGTCTGTCACATCCAAGCATGAAGTATCCAAAAGCTTAAATGCCAGAACTGCATCGGGTAGCTCCATGTTGTATTTTTTCATGCGCAAATAACGCTGTTCAAAGTCAATAATAAAATCCACCATGGATGTGCTTGCATCTTTTTTGATCCGATCAAACTCTGCGTATGCTTCGTAGATCATGTCCCTTTCCTCTTTTAGGAACAAATCATCCAATTTGTTCAACAACGTGACCATTCCAGTGTCTTTATTTAAATCATCTACCGGAATTTCCATCGCCGTGTCTCGCGCCCTCCCGGATAGCGCCAGGGCGACTGCGAGAGCTTGTTTCTTTTTTTCCAAGTCGGTAACTCTCGTCCACATATTGACTTCATTCTTCCAGCTTTCATAGGACTTTCCTTCTTCAAATGTTGGAGGAACTCTGTAGTTACTAACCATCCTCTGCTACCAGTGTTAATCCAAAGAGAACTCCACTTTAAGATGAGTCCAGGAAAACTTTTATTTTCTTTTTACTCCAACATACGTACAGGCAACGCCGCCATGTAAACACCAACAACGAACAAGGAAGCCGTAGGCTATCCTCCAGAGCCCCCTAGTGGCCTGGCATGATATGTGAACATAAACAAAAGACTAACACCAGCGACATCAAGTAGTGAACAGGTAAGATTATTTTGGTGGCCGACATGTTAATAATAAAGCGACTGCTACCATGATAGCATATAGGCTATCATAGTAGCAGGCGCTAACATGATACCCTGCTACCAGGATAGCCTACTCAAAAACATTTCAAATGCGACAAATATTAAACATATACCGATCCCTGGACGGTGATTACAAACAAAAAAAAACGGCCGACGACGGCATGACCGCCGTGCAGGAAAAAAAAAAACAAAGCTTACCGTTCGATCGACTCGGCCCGTTTTCCGGTCTTTTTAAGCCCTCGACACTCAAGCCATCGTTTGAGCTGAAGGTTGGTGTGTTCTTCGACAGTGCGACCAGTAAACCGTGCGCCTGGGACATCGTTTTGGGAAAGTTTAATGGCTGCAAAGTCGGTCATATCGCTGGTTCTGTTGCTGGTTGCTACGTGCGTTCTCTATCTGTTTGTCCTACCTAAGCGGCAAAAGGGGCGTTGCTCTTGAGGCGGTGACGTCACGTGCGCGGTACCCCATTGGCATTAAAAGTCATTAAATGTGATTATCTGTGGCATTAAAAATGCCTTATTTTTTTCTAAAAAAATACGTTCATAAAAACAGTTTCGTCAGATATATCAGATATAACTGATTCCGCGTGTTTGCGCGGAACTGCTTCCGGTTGATCGTAAAGCCGTATGTTTTTACGATGTTCGGAAAAGGAGCTCGACGTGGAGAAAGAGCTAGAGAATGGGGAAAATGCAAATTTCAACAAAAGTGGATGGAAAACGAGGAATTCGGGACATAGCTGCAGCCTGTCGACGGTAAAGAGGACGAAGAATTTTGCCGTGTTTATAAAAAAAAAAATTGCTTTGCACAATGGGTGTCAATGCTTTACGGTCTCACATGAAGTCGGACAGTGTAGTCCAGGCTGTACGCGGGTATACGGCGTATAGCCACTTATTTTTCAGTCAGAATTACGTATACCCACTTCTGGAGTGATATTTGTGTCTTTTGTTTGAGCGTGCAGTGAGACAGGTATTCAGCGTTTAAACATCACGCGCGCGCTCAACTCTGATAAACTCTTCTCAATCCACTATCCTCGCCCTCGGTTCCGTGTCTGCCAGTGACCTGCTGCTTCCACGCTCAACATCAGCTGTGCGCTCGCTGGATTCTGTCTGTGCGCTCGTGACATCAAAATCTGTCCACCTCACCAGCCAATCAGAGACAGGTTTCTTTCCATCCAATCAGAGTAGGGCTTGCAAATACTGCATTCAGATGGATTAAATGAAAACAGTTTAAAACAACAATAATAATAAGCTGTTTAAATCCTTAAAAACAAACAGAAGTTCTTTAAACTGAACTCTAAGATAAACAGGCAACCAGTGAAGGGAGGCCAGGATCAGCTAATGTGCTTTATTTTATGTTTTTCCATTAAAAGGTGTGCAGCAGCGTTTGAACCAGCTGCAGACATTTGAGTGAGGACTGACCGATTCAGAGATAAAGAGAATTACACTAATCCAGCCATGATGAAATGAAGGCTTAGAGTAGTGTTTCTATATCGTTGCCTTGAAAGAATAGGTTTTACCTTTGCTTTGTTCCTTACATGATAAAAATGACTTAACTGAGGTCCTTTTTGACTGTCAAGTTTAAAATCACCGTCCATTTTAAAATCGAGGGGCTAAACATTCATTGTCAGGGTGTCTAAATCAACAGGATCAACAGTTCTTTGGGTGTTTCAACTGGTATATTTGACAATTCCTCATTTGCAAAGACAAAGTGATTTGAGTTTTGATGTTCTCCTCATCATTAACTTTATCTCTTTCTATATATTCTCTTTCTCATTCAATTTAGGACTTTCCATATGCCTTATCATCTACGTCTATATTAAAAAACCTACAGTAAAGTAATAAAATGTTGACTCTGGATGTAGTGTAGGAATTCCTTCAATATAAACCACAGAAAATTTTACATTACCTGCCAGAAGCTGGATAAAATCTTTGAGACAACAGTATTTTCACACCTCACGTAGTAGCTCAAGGAAATATTTTAATCTAAATGTTTTAGGCTAAAATGAGTAAACCCTAGTGATGGATTTTTGGGTAAATTAAATAGAGCAGTGTTACATGTCATTGTTTCTAAAACAGCATTTTTCTGAGCTGGGTCTAAAAGGGCAAACATTGAGAATATACCCACTTCTCTAGGGACCACTACACCACTGCAGACAGACACAGATAAGCTGCAAGGGGCAGACAGCAGCTAACAATGTCAAGTTACTTTTCTGTAACCAGCGCAGTCACGTCTGCATTAGCTACCGCAAACAGCACAGCAGCAGCTGGAGCAAACTTTACCGCCACTAACGTCGGGAAATCAGACGGTCTTCGAACAACATTTGGATCCAATGCAACACTGCATGCAGAGGTGCTCTGGTGTCTGAACACAGCCATCAACAAGTACCCATGACTCTCCTATATATATATATATATATATATATATATATATATATATATATATATATATATATATATATATATATATATATATATATATATATATATATATATATATATATGGCATTAAAATTATTTCTACGAGCATTAAAAGAGCATTGAAAAGCATTAAATTAGGGTTACTCATTCCTGTATAAACCCTGTGTACAGTTGAATATCATCTGCATAAAAGTGATGATAAATGTTCTTAAATGATTGAATGACGCCGGCTAAAGGGAGCCGGAACCAAACCTTGTGGAACCCCACAGGTGAGAGAGGAGATTCTTGGAGGTGAATTGTTTGCCACACCAGAAAAGATCCTCCCAGAGATGGTAGCTAAAACCATCAACCTATCCAGTAAAATGTTATGGTCAGTGGTATTAAAAGATGCACTGAGATAACAAAATTTTCTTATGGAGCAATTCTGTGAATCAGAAGCCATTTAAATATAATTGTTGACCTTCAAAAGAGCTGTTTCAGAGGAGTGCAGGTGTCTACAGCCAGACTGAAAAGAGTAAAAAAAAAAAAAAAAAAAAAATCTGTAGCTTTAGAAAGTCTGAACTGACTTTCTAAAGCTTTTATAGTCTTTGAGGAAAAAGCGGTTTTGAAACGGCCAAAAATTGCCAGCATAGCTGCCATGAAGATTGAGTTTGTTTTGTAGAGGAGTTACCTCGGTGTGTTTTTAAAATGGGATGAAACTCAACCTTGTCTTAGTGAGTTAAAGATCGGCAGCAATGAAGGACCGATACTGGTTAGACTTCCAGCCAAGATGGAGGGAGGGTATAGCTCTAAGGAGCATGGTGAGGGTTTCATGTTGCCAATAAATGTAATAAAGTAAGGCACTGAAGACCATCAACATAAGGAAAGGAACTTTGGGAGAGTTCAGGTTTCAAGTCGATTACCCTTTTACAAAAATTATAAATGTGTTGCCGACATCGTTAGAAAGTAACAGCATGGTGAGGTGGGGGACACACAGTCCTGTTGGTGGTATCATATAATGCTCCCTAAGGTTACACCTGCTACGATTTATTAGATTACTAAAATAAGAGCATCTAACCTCTTTCTGCCTCATTATAAGAGTAAAGAAGTTCTTTAACGTACTTACGATACTCTACCATTTTGGTTTTCAGATAAGTTGAATAGAGCTTTGAATGACGTGAAAAGGTTGCAGTATTGTTTTGCAACACAACCCTGATATTTCAAGTCAGTATGCAGTACATGGCGTGTATCCATGCCCAGTACTGCACTGCATACTGACCAGGCTGCCCTTCTCATAAAATCACCTGTGTAATTTGAGAGGGTCAGAACCCCCCCCCTGGCTCTCCCTGTTTCAGTGGGAGACTCTGAGGATAATCTAGAGTACTGAATGTGGTTTTGTCTTTACAAGTACCGCCATGACTTCTCAATCTGCTGGTCCAAAATGGTCTGCTATCAGATTCCAAAACACGGAGGGTGACTGTTTAATTTTGCGAGCTGGAAGAAACAGGTCTAGTGCCTCTAGTGGCTGAAAGTTACTCTGTGCTTTTTTTTTTTTTTTTTTTTTTGTCTTCAATAAGCTGTTTGTTTACTCCTTAGAAAGGTGGCTTCTGGTTGTACTAGATTTCATTTAGGGGTGTCGGAGTAAATGGGGCAGAATACATTTGCACGCCACACTTTTCAGATTTTAATTTGTAAAAAATATTTAGAAACAAATGTAACCGAATTCCAAAAATTCTTTGACGTAAAGATTATTGTTGGATTTTTTTCTCTCTCTCTCTCTCTTCTGTTTTCCCAGAGCTACAAAGCGCTGGTTGGTGAAAAAGGCGAAGATGCTCAGCACTCAACAAAATCGGTCGGCCTCAGACCCGTAACACAAACTGCAGACTGTTCACGAGAAAATGTGCTTACTACTGACACAAGTGAAGCCGCTGACCTGAGCTCGCCTATTTCAGTCACCAAACTGAAAACGCAGGAAAAAAACCAGCTGAGCGAGAACCAAGCAGAGGCCAGCTCGACCCCACAGGACTTCACCCTCTCAGCGACGAGCGACGAAAACCCCAACCAAGAGCCCAGTTCTGACCACGAGAAGGGAGGTAGAGCGTCCCAGGTGTCTGCACCTGAGGAAAGTCCAGTTGAGCTTCCTGCTACCAGCAGCGAGGCCGCAGACTCCCAACCTTCAGCTGCTGCTGAGGTTTCAAACGAAGAGGAGGAGGAGGAGGAGGAGGAGGAAGCTCCTGTTGGCCCTGGGAGAAAGAGCTGCGGAGGAAGGGCGAAAAACGCAGCTAAAAGACGGTCAGCGCGAGCCACGACCAGACGCTGAGTCTGCAGCGTGATGTAGGAAGGAAAGCCCGTCTCTTCTTACTGGAAGGTGTCAGGGAATCACACCAAAAAACATGAAGACTGGCTACTGAAAGCGGTAGAACAGAACCTCATGCGGATCTCCCTCAGGGTGGGAAAGTAACGGCTGCTAAACGGAGGTTATTGCCATCAATTGTGAATTAGGCTTTATTTTTGGCTATTAAATAAATAGAATGTTATTTGGATGCCATACCCTAATGTCACTGTCAGATTACAGCAACCCAAAGTGAGCTACAGAGAAGCTCCTTGTGCTAAGTAACCATTAGGTGGAACCAGAGTGCGCTGTAACAGGCTGTGGGCGTTTATTAGGGCCACATTACATCAAGCTTAGTATGCAACCTGAAGACAAACGCCAAAGTGGTCAAATAAACTTTGACCTCTCCAGTAATGAAAGCAAAATAGTCTTGCAGCTTGAAATCGGCTTGATCGCCTTTTTTTGAGGTCAAAATTTAACAAGCACAGCCCACAATATTGGTTGCATACTGGTATTTTTCGGACTATAAGGCGCACTTAAAATCTTCTCAAAAATTGATGGTGCTCCTTATATATGATTACCGTTGTGCTTGCTGGTTGATTTTATGTGGTAAAATGTGCTCAAAAATCTGTTAAAACGGTACGTGCAGGGCTCAATTTTTACGTAGACGGTGTCGCGCTATAAACTTCTTGGAGGCAATAAGTCGTTACGTCAAACTGTTTTATAGGTGACACCGAGCCTGATGCATTGAGCTGCTCCAAGCAGGCAGTGGCAAGGACGCCCGGCATCACTGTCCCTCTCTGTTCTCACCGACAGACGTGCGGTGGGAGCCTGCCGGAAAAGAAACTCTAGGTGTTCAGCCAGCTAATCACACATTTTACCATCCGTTGCGCCGCTTCGTGTACGTGAAGGAGAAGAGTGATATTACACACTTGGGAAGAATATTTAGTGCGCCTTGTAGTCCCAAAAAAATACCGTACATACCACATTAACTATACATTACAACAGGTTTGACGTCAAATTATGGAAGTAAAATTTCACTTTAACACCACAAATTTCCGGTGTAGTGAAAGACGGATTTCTCAGGCCATAAATAAAGTCTGTGGTGTCGGCTGCTGGTCACTTTAATTTTCCACCCTGCTGTCGTCAGGTCAGGAGACCGACGAGCGCGCGCCGTCACCCTGATCGTCATGTGATTGTCAAAGTCCATGCTGATGGTAACGTGAAAACCTCTTTAAAATTGCTTTTAGTAAGCTGGAAAGTAGAACGTGATCGACATAATCAGTTCAACAAGTTTTAAAAGTATTAAGGTTGGATTTTAGATCAAGGTGGAAAAATCTGGTCCGTAGGTAAATAAATTTTTGTTAACAAAAGTAGGCAAGAGCTGTAGCTTTTAAATGGGTGATGGTAGGAGTCAATTTTAGAAGTGGACGCCTAACAAAACTATGACTAAAAGTGATGGCTACTCTTTCATAGTACACAGGTACCGACATGTGGAGAGAGCTCCCAAACAGATCAGCAGCAGCAGATCCAAGGTTTCCCCTAGCAGCCTGGCTCTGGATTTAGACCACGATCTTTCAGAGTAATATAATTTAAGTTGATGTTAGAAAGCCAGTTTTTAATTGATCCAGACACCAAATAGGGATTTTATTCAGAATCCCTGCTGGTGTCACATTCCTGGTGTGCCTATATCGAAATAAAAGTTTTCATTGTTATTGAAGGCAACTGTGAGCATTCACAGCGCAATGTAGTTTGCAGTAGTTGCTGTGTAGTCGACTCGCGTTTCCCCTCGTTTCGTTTTATTTTCCTTCCATAGAAGTGTACATCGGAAATTTTTGGAAGTGTTTGTGTAGCGAGAAGTTACCGTAAAACTGTCCTCTCCATTTTGAAGTACCGGTTACAAACAGTAGGGTTTACAAGTGTGTCACTGCAAAAATACTGGAAAGAGGGATGTGTCACTTCCCTCTTTATGATTGGTTTTCATGTCCTTGCATCATTTCACCTTCCATCCTAGTTTAGGATATCTTAACCCACAAAAGGAAAACTAAACAAAAAAAAACTGACACGTGTAGCAGCTTTTCTAGTCATGGAGACGAGTCTGATAACTGTCACATGTTGGATTTTGTTTTCTTTTATTTGTTGAAGGAATAAAGACGTCTGCTAGACTTGACTCTTGAAGCTCGTTAAACCTGAAAGGTTCAGAGGAGAGGAAAAACCACAAATGGTAGTTTTTGAATAAAGCTGTCTGCTTCCTATTGTATTTTTATTCAGCTACTGAGAAATCGAGATAAACGACCACAGGATGTTTTTTAACTGCTGGGAGTTTATTGTATTTTTGGATGTTTCTTTTCCGTTTCAGAGCAATCTTAATTTATATTAAAATGTCTGACAATTCCCACAATGTGTCGGTAGTAATTCTGATACTTTACAACTGACACACACTGGTTAGACCAAATCACACATATTTAATTAAAGAACCACAACACTACAGAGCATTGATAGCGCTTTGGAGATATATTAACATGTAGACTAAACTTTGGAACTAAATAAATAGATTGCTGTTATTTCCAACTAACTTGAGCTGATATCTGGATACATCTTCGCAATCAAAAATATTCATTATAGATGCAGCATTTTTAGAGCAGCGACACGTTTGATTGGATTTCCTAAGTTTGTCAAAGAAAACTGGAATTTTATTAGGAGATAAACAACAATCTGCACAGAACAGGAGCAACGGGTCACAGGTTACTTTCATATGCATAGCCATGTCTCCTAACGAGGTTGTGTAGTTTCATTTAGACGTGAACGGACTAGGTAATGGATGACCAACGGACATCGTCGCTGTCTTTGCCTTCACGTCTAGTTGATCGAGTCACTGATTTTCTTCATCTTGGTCTTGCTTGCTTGGTAAAGAAGGCTCCTGCTCCACAGCATGCTGCTCCTCTGGGGTTGGCGAGCCAAGCAGCTGTGCCCTGAAATCCAGGCGGGCCTGCCGGTTTGACTCCAGCAGTTCGTGCAGTTTGCCGTTAAGCGTGTCATTGCGCTCCTCCAGGTCATCCAGATAGTTGTTGATTTGATCTAGCATGGAGTTGATCGCCGCGTATTCTGTGGACACACAGGACAGGACTGCTTTAACACCACGTACAGCGACTTGCAGAAGCATTTCTTCTCAAACTTTATGATCCATCCGCAACCTTTAATTCGATCAGCGGAATTTTAAGAGATTGGTGAACAAAGCCTCCCCTCAGCATGATGCCGTTACCACCATGTCTTACCGTGGGGGTGGCACATTCAGCATTTTTTGAAGGTAGGAACTCTTTCCATTGTTCAAATGCAGGGGCGTGCATACATAGACACTAGGTGGTGCTAAAGCACTAGGAAGTTTGCCCTTTATCAACGAAAATGCCCTTTTGAAACTCGTTTTTTTTTTTTATTAATATTATTAATATCTTACTGAGTTCGGTTTTGAAATGATCTTTTGAAAACCTGAGCCATTAAAAACGACTGAAACAATGCCCCGAAATGAGACACCTCCTTGCGCACACCCGACCAGCCTATCTCTCTTCCTTTGTCACGTGAACTCGCGCGGTCGCCCGCAGGGCATGCCAGATGCGCAGCATCATAACAGTTCAGTAAGCGTCTTCAGATAGCAGGAACGGTCGCTGACAGGCTGCTTCTCCCGTACCCCATTAGCCAGGTAATATACAGATCAAGCAAAATCATTTTGTTGTGCATTAAAATGTCTCTTTCAGCAGCACCAAACAAGCATTTTTGCCGACTGGTTACGGTTAGTAACCCTGTGGTGCCTGGTCAAAAGAGGAAACGGAAAGTGCCAGTGCGTTTCCAATACAACCCAACAGTGTCTCAAGTAGGAGCTCAGTTTGAGTCAGTGGAGGCACATTTCAGGAGTAGCGTGTACTTCACCTTCCTGGATATTATGACTGAGGAGATGAACAGGAGATTCAAAGGGGAGAACACTGGAAGCCCTACATCAAGAATCATTGAGTCATTCCAGCCCTTAACTGTACATGCTAACTGGGTAGGCACACCAAACACAGAAGCCATGGAAGCTGTGCACATTCTCTGTGAGTTCTATGGAGAAGATGAGGAGCAGCTTAAGACAGAACTAAAGGTCTTCCACTCCAGCTTTACTTCAAAGAACCTACAAGAAATATTGTCAATACTGAGGGAAAACAATGGCCAGCTGATCTTTCCTGCCTTTGTCAAAATGATCCAAATATATGCAACATTACCAGTGACGACAGCTTCAGTTGAAAGATCATTTTCCAAGCTGAAAATCATCAAAACTAAACTAAGAAGCCTGTGTGGAGAAGAAAGGCTCTCTGACCTTCTTCTGCTTGCCATTGAAAAAGACATTGAGGTAAACCACAACGAGGTCATCAACATCTTTAAAGACATGGCACCAAGGAGGATGCTGCTTTAAAGTAGTACGCTTTAGTCTGTTCTGTTGGTGGTGTGACTTTTTTCCATTGAAAACTCACGTTTAGAGAATGTTACAAATAAAAGTCAAATTTCATTCAACATGCATGTGTATTTTTTTTTTATAATTAAGTGTTCCACGTGCGCTAAAAAGTGCCCTCCCTCCTCCTGAGCACCTGCCCCCAAAAATGTCTGTGCACGCCACAGTTCAAATGACAGATTTAACATTGGTCTACGATACATTAAAGATGTTTTCTAACCTAAACCTGCTTTAGAGTTCTCCACACCTTTATTTCTGACCGGTCTGCTGTGTTCAGTGGTCATAAAGATGTTTAACTCCAAAAAAAAGAGACTTATTACTGAAAAATTAATTACGGTCGATAAAAGTTAGTAATGCGTGTCATGCTTTTCAGATCTGTACTGGCAAAAAGATGTCCACTTCAGGGTTTTGCATTACTTTGAGCATCAAATGCTAAGAAATTAGTTTGTATCGCAGCAAAGTGTAACAAAAGTTCACGGAGCAGCGATAGTTTTACAAGACAGCTTCTGTCGCAGCTTTTAAAATGCTAACGATGCATATCCAGTTTAATTAAGTTCCGATCTTTTTATTTTTCCTAGAGATGTTTGCAGCAGATTGTGTCATATATAAGAGGGTCAACTAAGACTAAAGTGTTATTTAAATAATAAATTACGGCTCGTATTTCTTAGTTGCATCACATAATCATGGGGCGGTGTTACCCTCGTCGCCAAATTCGTCGTCGTCGTTGATAATCCCATCTTCACTGGAGATGCTGGGGTCTCCGTTCGGTCCAGACATGATTTATAATCCTTCCCCTGTTCGCTTTTTAAAGCAAAACTATGTGCTGACGTTCAGCTAGCAGGAACTAGCATTAGTAGAGACGCCGATGCTCTCAGAGAACTGGGTCAAACTTTTCAGCATTAGCAAGGTGCTCGCGTCTTTAATGTCTTCCCTTCGGTTATTTTCAGGTTTGGTTTATTTTTACTGTGAAAAAGCAAATACAACACTCGTTTATCGGATCAATGAGCCGTCTACTATTTGTGTACGGAACCAAAGGATTGTGGGTAAGTAATGTGCGGCGTTTCAGAACGAAGCAAGAGGACTTACTCTGTAGGAATTTTCCACTCAAGAGGTAATTATGCATAAAGTCAATTTAATAATGAATAATAATAGCTAATAATTTAAGATCTATAAAACCTTTTAAAAAGCTACTTCGATTTATTTCTGTTTGTGAGTTTGAGTCAGTCTGTTAAGACTAAGACGGAATCTGCTGGTTTTACAAAAAGTGTATGAAGTGAGCCCTCTTACTTCTACTCCTCTCTGAAAGTTAGCCGTCAGACTCAGCTGACCAAAGGCTGCCAGCACCTGACTCTCAAAGCTCAAAATAAATACAGCTATGATTATTTAAATGTGTCGATTAATGAAATGAAATAAAAAAAATACACGATGAAAAGTCGAGATAAGCTAATATAAAAAGACAAATACAAATTTCTCACAGTTTTTAGTCTTTATTCCTACTTTATTTTAGTCTTTATTCTCCTGTTATTCAAACTGTAACTGCAGCATCGCAAATTGGACCGGTTGACAACGCAGGTCCATTTCAAACCAGGTGAATTGTATCATAATCGCGATACAATTGCTGGAGTCAAACGGAATATTTAGAAACATAAACACTGACGTGAATTATACATGTTTATTTTCTTCTAATAAAAGCAATAGTAACGATCAAAGTAATAATATATTCGATTAAATATGTGCTAGTAGATTATTTGCATGTGTGTTTGTTTCTAGTTTCCGAGTAATTCTTTGATTTCGTGACCAACTTTTTGGGTGACGGACAATCACCCTGATGTTGTCCTTTCTGACTTTGGTCAGTAGAGGGCGCTGACACGGAGAAACGGGAACCAACTTCAGACCACGTGTCCGGCAGCTTCCTGTTTGGGAGGCGGCTCCATTACAACACGCGTGGATCTGTGTTGGGGAGTGTTTCTCGGGAATGGACGAATTACCCGCGGAGATCAGAACGTTTCTTACCGAGCATCCCTTTTTTCAACTCACAGATGACAAAAAGGTTCACAATAAATTGCTCTCAAATCGCGCGCGCTCGTGACGTAGCCGCGTGCTAACTTTACTCGTTGTAGTCAAAGTGCAGCTCTGTGATCGACCTTTAAACGTCAGCAAATGTTTGTCTGCAGATCAAATGCACCCTGAACGGACACGAGATGCCCTGCAGCCTGACGGAGCTGCAGGGGTTTATCCAGGGGAGGAAATATAAGAAACTGACCACAGAGGCAGAGTTCAACTACAGCCAGTATGAGCCTCACATTGTACCAAGCACGAAGCAACCGTAAGGAGACCTCTGCTCGCTTGTTTTGCATTACTATTGTAGATTATTAAATCAGATGGCTGGCTCGGTGTGACCTTTTCGGATCTGTCTTGTTTTCTAGCAATCGGCTCTTCTGCAAACTGACCCTGAGGCATCTCAACAGGAAGCCAGATCATGTCCTAAGACACGTCAGTGGGAAACGCTTCAAGAAGGCCCTGTCTCATTGTCAGTGCTTCGCTTATGTACAGGCATGACGCTGTTAAAAAGAGTTGGTGGTTTTAAAGAGTTGCCTGGGCAGCATTTGCGTGCAAGACAAAAAAAAGAGACTTGAGTTATTCAGGAAGGAAGTTTGAGTTATCTGATGTTTGCTGATGAGGATGTGTTTCTGCTGAATCCTGTCATTCTTGATCTACTCTTGTCAAAATGTTCAGGCTAATGAAAATCAAACGCGTTAGGATATCAGTACCTGTTGCTTCCCCGTGTCTCCTAAAAAAACAGAGCACCTGTAAGCAACATGTGTGTTTAAAAAAAAAAGGAAAAAAAAGAGCATGATTAATGAAATGAGTGCTTCGTGTGTGTGCCCCAGATGAGGAGTGTGTGAAGCAGGGGGTCGAGTACGTTCCAGCCAGACTGAAGCAGAAGAAGCCCAAAAACACAGGAGAGGAAAGGAGCCGGCCCC